>APFE031479651.1:42575-90629 GCA_000404065.3 Pinus taeda
ACATCCAATAGTGGAAAGCATAAAGTTTACTGTTAAAACACATTCATATATTCAATAATAGCATAAATGACCAAATAAAAATTCACATAAAAGGAATAAATTCAGACATAGATAATAGTACCATATGAGCAGTGAATTATTCCCTACGCCAATCGCAATTTGAATTCCTTCTTCCGATTCAGAAATACTTTAAAATAAAGGCAATAGTGCACAGTCATATCAAAGCTTCATTGTCAAAATTTGGAAAGATTTGGTCCAGTCTTCATAAAAGAATATGCTTGAAGTACAATAGTGTAACTTCAAGCTTAAGTCATATACAAAAAATTTACGACCCTTTCTAAATGCATGAAAGGGTCTATAAATACTAAACTAAGCTAACAAACTGCAAAATTAAAATGCTACTAAATTGGTATAATCTGATCTTAAAATATCTCCCCCACAGTGATCTGGAAATTAGCAGCGATGATTCATTCTTTTGGTTGTTTGTCCTTTCCCCTGAGTTGGTATATTGCCAGCATTGGCTCCACTTCTTGAGGGCGGCCCAGTCGAGAATTGATTTGAGCAGCATAGGTGGCATCATGTATATCGGGAATGATAGAGCCGATTGCATCCGTCAGGCATTTGAGGGCGGCTCTCTGACTGTATGGTTTTACTAGGAACAACCAATAGGTGTTCCAAGTTAAAATTTTAATCCCTGAGATCAATCTCCCATTCTTTTCAAGCTTTTGGTTACATGACTGCTCCAATGTCTTGGCCGATAATAGTTTACCTAGTGTACATTGAGAAATCATGTTAGTAAATAGAGAGTGTATTGATCAAGTCAATTAAATTGCTCGTAGATAACTTGCATCGAGAAACAACTCTCTCTGCTTTCATTAATTGGGACTGCCATTCTGTCAATAGGATTTCCTTATGGGATTCTGAGATTTCGGGCAAGTTTGCTTCCTTTCCCTCATTGGAGTCCTGCCATGTAGGAAAATCTGTCAAAGTGTCTTCGGCTTGCTTTAAATCCTGCCTGGCATCCACTGACTTATCTATTATAGATGATGTTATGTCACATAAAGGTTCTGCTTGGGCGATTTCATGAAATAACAATCTTATTTGCGTTATTAATGCCTTGTTAATTTGCATTGCCTCTACTATGAACTCAGCAGGTTGGGGAAGACTCTTGAACCTTTCTACTTGAGCTGATAATTGAGCAATTTGCTCATCTTTTGTCTTTGCCATCTGTTCATTCATCGCCTTCAACTTTAATAATGCCTCGGATAGTTTCTTATGTTTCTGGATTGCTCCCGAATCGATCCTCTGTTTCTCTTCATGCAACCTTTTTATTAGCTGGTTTTCTAATTGTTGTTGTGTGGATTGTTGCTGTTGTAACTGTTCTAACTTCTGCTGCTCTTCCGATAGCTGCGCTTGCAATAAAGTGATCGCTTGATCCTTTTCTTTTAACAAATTGCTTACCTCCAATGCCTTATCCATGGTGGCTGCTGAATAGGCACCGACATATTGAGATAACTTGGTTAGGTCATCGGAGGGGTCGAATTCTTCTCTCCATACCACATTTGTTGTTATTGTTTGTTCAGGGAACAGAGAAGGTTGATCAATCCTTCTTCTCTTCCACTGTCATTTTATCACAGCCCTGTGTTTCGGGCTATAGAAAACATCTAGCAGAGGAATGTCCTCTACTTGCAAAACAATTTGATCGGAGGGGTTCTTCAGAATTATTTCTACTACTGTACTTGAGGGTGGACTGCTGGTTCCTTTTCTTGGAACCTCATGTGATGTTGTATCTTATGTATCCGCAACATTGGATGTTTCGGCGTCCGTTGAGGTCTCAATATTGCCTATAATTGTATTGAATTGTTGCCATTCTTCAAGCAATCTTGGGTCCACTTGAGTATCCACATTTATTTCTTTGCTACTCTGCTCCTACTGCCTTTTCTATTCTTCTTCTCTTATTCTCTCCTGTTGCTTCTTTTCTGCCTCCTCTTCTTCTTTTCTCTGTGCGTCTTCTTGTTCTTTTCTCTGTGCCTCTTCCTGTTCTAATCTTCAGAGTTCCTCCTGCTCTCTTCTCTGGACTTCTTCATAGATGTCGGATGTAGCAGGAGGTTCATTAGTAAGCTGTTGCTGAGGCTTGCTTGACTGAATCGTCGGGGTAGTACCTAACAAATCTAGAGGCAGAGTTTGCAACCTCTGTTCTCTAAGTTTGTTAAATTCTACCAACTCGTCGTCGCGATATCTCATCTTGGCTAGCTGTTGTACCTGGAAGATTGACTCAGCGGAGGAGAACAAGTCATCAAAATCATCTTCCTTGTGCTCAAATTTAGTGAGCTTGGCTTGATCCAGGGCATTATAGATGACTTTCTTCAGGTCAAAATGTCTATTAGGCAGAGTGGCGAGACTTAGGACGTTCATTTTTTCTGCCTCTTTCTCTACATGTTTATAATCATGCAGAGTATAGACGCCACACCTAAGAGGAAAAGGAGGCCAAACTTGCTTCTTTGAATTTCTGAGAGTTTTCGTGGCTGATGCAGTTGTAAGCTGATATGCTATTTCGCGAACTAACAGCTTGTCTAGTATGTACAAGGGGAGAACATGAGGTCTGGCCTGACTACCGAAAACTCTTACATAGGTGAATTTTTCTTCTCCAAACCAGGTTCCTATGGTTGTCAAGTAAATCTCAGCCTGAGAGGAGATCTTAGGGGTGGGTTTATCAAAAATTGCGTAGTAAAGAGGTAGCATAAATCCATTGCAGACTTGGTATAAATGGTGTTTATAATGAGCTTTCCATAATTTCTGGTGGTAAACATGAATAGGTATAGGGTCTTGTGGAGTCCATCTCCACCCTAACACAGGAAACTCAGAATTGAAACAGAGGGTATCCAGAATGTAGGCACTAAAATAAAATGGAGGGATGAACCTATCAGTAACACGAGATTTGTTTCTGAATTCAAGAATAGCCATAGCTAACTTATTCAATAATATAGTCCCCCAATCCATTATCTCACTATTACATGCTACTTCCATCAAAGGAACCATCTCTATGGAAAACTTAGAAGAATCATGTAATCCCCACAATCGACACATCATGACTCCAGTATAACAATAAGGAGAGCATAAGGAGTCGATGGAGTACTTACCGGAAGATTCATGTTTGTGTTTTGGTGGGCTCCGTCTCCATTCTTGTATAGGCACTGACTCGGTCTCATTCTCATCTCGAAACTTCTCCAGAAATGCTTTATTATACTTCTTTTCTAGCTCGGGAAAGTGGTAAATTTTTCTAAGATCGTTTCTCTGAAATGAACCAAATACTCTTCCATCAACAGTGTAGAATGTTCTATCCATGATTGGAATTTCCTCAATTCCCCATCTCACCACATCAATATATGGAAGAATTTGTTCTCGAGCTACTATCCTATGTAGGTAGGAATCAACAAAATCTTTTAAAGTAGCATCAGATTTCCGGCTTGAACCTGCTGAAGCTTGTACTGATGTTTGCTGAGGGTCCTCAGCTTCTACTAAGTTGTAAATACTTTTCCAAGTAGTGTTGCCAAGGCCGAGACATGTGGTATCTGAGAATAATCCCTTCTTGCTCGGTCCCGGATCGGTGGCATGTTGTCCTATTACCATAGGAGCCGAAGTCATTCTAGACTTCTTAGATTTCTTTCCCATCGTTAATGCGAAAAAACTCTACACAAGAGAAAAATTAACATAATGCAGAGAATAGATGGCTAAAACCAAGTATGAGGCAATTGCGTTAATCAATGAGTAATGGAGGATTTATCATAAGGCTCTCGCGGATGCAATCTCTGAAAGGATTTAGGCATGACTGCTCATTAATTGGTCGTCAAAACCTATCAATCATTTAATTGCTCATTATATCCTTTATTTGCCGAATAATGGTTTAAGCGTGGATTTGATTTTTTGCGGTTGGACGCGAGCGAATATCTATCGGGAAGAGAAAAGGATTTCAATGATAATTAATATTTAATATAGCGAAATCATATTGATCATTTTCGAAAGTTGTGCTTTAGGCTCATCGCAATCAGTAATCGGAGGAAAGTTTTGGCAATTTTATTTAAGTCTTATCAAATCCCCAATCGCCAATAGCAATATTGCTTGACTCACAACGGGAGATTGAACGAGGAGAGTTTGTTATGTTCACGTCGCATTCCCCGACCACCGATTGCGATATCGCGTTGGAGTGAAGGGGAGGGTCCTTTTATTATTTGTTTTCCCGATATCCATTCGCTTTTTCTTTTATCGCATCGGGGGAAATCAATGGGTCATGGTTTATGCATCCTTTGTTGTTGTGATATGTGATCTTGTGATTGCTTTATCGAAATAATAAAGGATTATTCATTTTGATTTATTTCAAAAGGTTTAAATTTGTTTTGTTTATTTCCAAACCTTTAGAAAAGTGATGGATTAATACCAATTTATTCTAAAAGGGACCCATTTCAATTTATATTTTTCTAAAGTAAAATAAATTGAAATGGGGGTTGTTGTATAGCACAACAATTGGCTGAGTCAATAGTGGTTGGTTAAAAAAACAATAATGAATAACTAATGTAACTATGTAATGATCCAATGTACTTAGTTACTACTTCAGGTGTATCAAGTACAATACGCAAATTCAGTGCTTTCTTTCTAAACTCCTCTGTAAAACTCTAAACGTCGTCACCTTTGCCCTACCTTAAATACTGCCAATTCATTAAAGCCTTTTGCTTGTATCCCAAGGGATAAAATTGTTCCTTTAACGCAGAAATAAAATTAGGCCATGAGGAAAAGAGGTTACCCACATTCTTACTTCTTTGCAATTTTATCTCCCACCAAACGAGAGTGGTGCTACTCAGCCGTAGAGAGGCCAACTGAATCTTTGCCTCATCCTCCATGATCTATTGAATCCTACAGTAGACCTCAATCTGCCTAATCCAACTATTAAGCTTTTATGTATTACTTTCACCATTAAACATGGGAAGATTAGATTTAACATATAATTTAAACAAAGGTTGCTTAGATGCATCCCTTGAATTTCTACAATTATGGTGGTGAGAGGAAGAAGAACTTTCACTCGTGAAAGGAGAAGGAGGGGGTTCTTCTCCACCATTTCCATGCGTTGAACCTTATTCTTCTGGGTTTCTCTCTTCTACTTTCTCCAACCTTAAAACAAATTTACTGACATTCTCTACCATTGAATAGAAGGTCTTGCGGAAATTGCGCTCCTCTTCGAGATGAGATTCATCTTCTGCCATGTTTCTCCTTCAATGTGCATGCCCCACTTCAGGATCGAAAGAATCTAATTCCCCTTCGCCTCTTCGGAGTCTATTTCTTGCTAGCATTCAAACCTACAATTCACATCTAAAAATCCCTCTCTAATACCACTTGATCCAGGGATCTTTTTCTTATAGATGTATGAAAAGAATCACATGTGAAAATTGTAGCTTAACACAAGAATTTAATGTGCACACGAGAAAGAAGAAGAACACATAAAGACATGAAAACAAGACAAAAAGACTTGATAATGGAGTTCATCCAACTTGGACTATATATCCAAGCCCTACTGGATCAATGGGGAGGCCTTCAGTCATTAAATGGCATGAAAAGAAGAGAATAAAATCATCGGTTACATAAAAGGAGTATTATACCTCCATTATGGAAAATGGATGAGAAAAGGAGAACTCAGATGGAGAAATGGATAGCACCACTGTGTCCATGGCATCAAGAGGAGCAGAAACCATATAAAATTTTCCCAACTCAGACAAAATGATCAATTGGCCCTATTGCAAGTTGCTACCTTGAACCGTGTGCTAGAAAATCCTATCCCTCGTACTTTTCCCAATCATCAGGATTTTATATGTCTCTTTTGTGACAAAGGCAACTTAAATCGAGGGTTGTTTGTTTAGAATAGCAACTGTTGAATGGAAGGATTGGTGGGTACAACCAAAACTAAAATTAGGCCTTTTTTGTTCCAAGCGATAATACATGGAAACATAAGAAAATCAAACCAAAAATCCTTTACTTCGGACTTCAAATTCCATCAAATCAGACCTATTTTCCTGTCAGGTCTGTGCTGATTGTAAATCACATATCACTCTGTCAATGGCCCTTTATACCGGGGATCCACCGATATACGCAATCTGGCCAATCGCCAATTGCTGATATTGGCGTATCACTATCGTTGCGGCCTGGGGTTCTTCACTGATTGTCGATCTTAATCACTAATCGCAGGTCTTAAGTCCTAATATTTCCAATAGCCTGCCCCTAATTGCAATTAGTCAGAGATCACTGATCAGGGTTCATCTTGTCGGCCTTTAATCTGCGCTTTAGACTCCTTCGATTGTGATTTTCCTTTATAAGGCTTAAAACCCATTTTTATAGGAAATGCCTCCATTTTAAAAGGAACTAAGGAAAAATATCTTCACGATAACTTCATCATTCGAACTTGGATTGGAGTGTTGTTCATACCATTGGAATTAGGGTGATGAGCACTTCAATCTGGTGTCAAGATACTTGCTTTTCTGCCACTTTGAATTTTGAGATTTTCCATGCCATTGTGTCTGAAGATCCACCTGGATCACCAAGAGAGTGAGGGCCTAACATAACCATCAGATTAGGCTGAAGTGCCTTGATAGTCTTGGGTTTCTCAACTTCATCATCAAGTAGATTATCATATGTTGGTGGCTTCGAAAGATCAACCGCGATAGATTCATGATCGTGATCAAAATTGAAAGCAAATGGATCATGACTGCCATGATAAAAAAAAATCAATGAATTCTTCGGCATCCTCATGATTAGATGAATCAAATAGAGGTGTAGATGAAAAGTGAATGAACTCATCCTCTGTGTTTTTGGAAAAGACAAATGAAGGATCAAGTGGATCTTCAATGAATAACTTATCCTCTCTGTTGTCGAATGATGGACTAACATCTGATGAGTCCTGTGAGTGATCAATTATGGGTGCATCTGTAGATGAATATAGACATGCAAAGTCATGTATGGCAGGCTCACCAAAGAGGTTAGGAAAGCACAGAGGGGGCTCGCACCGAATGGAGTCATCCTTTGCTGAATGTTGATGTTGAAGCTCCCACTCATACTCTTCATGAATGACAACACATGTTGGTTTTGCAACACGAACTCCATTAGTTGGTTGTTCCTCATTCACAATAAGTGAAGAGTCTGGAATGGATGAATAGAAGACAACATTATTCAAAGGAAAACTTGAGTGCAAAGATGGAGGTCGAAAAAAAGAATGCATATGAGAACTCAAAGGACTCACAACCACGTCTGTGCGAAAATTGAGTGGAGTGATGTTGGGAGAGTGTGAAGGATGAACATGTATATGAGCATGATCCTCAACATCACTGAGCAAAGGTGGATTTGTTTAATGAGAGGAAGGCAGACAGTCAGTTGAGACAGTGCCCGTTCCCACAAGAGATTGCACAGTTTCATCAATGAAGAATGTTGAGCGAGGCTTGATATCAAGCTTCCTCTTGGGACAAACAGATTTCTTAAGGAAATACTTGAACTAGTCCCAATCATAAGAAAACTTTATCTGGCTCCTGGGAGCTTCAAACTGCAAGTCACGGAAGCGTTGCTAAAAATCAATAATGGATTCATGTGGAGCCCTCCATTGCTATAACAATTTACGGTCAAGATGGTCTAGATCAAAATGATAAAACATTGCTTCAATAAGATCACATAAGTGCTCAAATGAGTGTATGGTTTTAGCTAGTAGGTTGACCACCTAATGAAATGGAAATTCGTAAAGTGTGTATGCAAGAAGAAAACTGGCCTGTTCGTCAGAAAACTCATCTTCCTCATGGATCATGGAAAGAAATTTATGAAAGTTCTTAGGCCATACTACTTCACCTTCACCATCATGCATGTGAGTGGATAAGAGATCGAAAATCTTCCCCGATATGGAGACATCTCCACAATTCGAAAAACACCTCGAGGGAAGAAGAATGCAATATTACATGAAAGATATGTAAAGGTTCAAAACTAGATGAGAGGACACTACTTGTCATCAGGCCCTCCTTCTAGTGCTAGAAATGTTGATGGTGTTGGACTCACCAACATTTCAAGGGGATCTCCCCGGTATGAAGTCCCAATTACGCCTTAAGTGTAGGAGTCTAACGAGTGGGTCATAAGGTAATGCCTTAACCACGATGTTGCACAGAGGCAAGTATAATTACTCTATCAACAACAAGGGTGTGACTAATGTAGTGAGTCAAGGAAGGTGTACGAGAGGTTCTAACACTTCAAAGGGGGAAGGAGGTGAAGGTGAGTTCCAGGTTGAAAGGGATCAGTCCCAACTTGGCTAGGAAGACACAACACAAAGGACATGCACAACTTCTAGCGGAGTAGTCCACTCAAATGTGGTAGTCACATCATACAAGGTAAGATAACACGTACAACACTCATGGATCAGTCTAAGACGAGTGTGATGGTTGTTATAGCAGGGTTCGAGTGAAAGGTATGTCTAATGTCTGACAGAGTAGTTGACATGGACGGTGACAACATTAAAAAGATATGCAACACATTAATGGCAAGATTCATATAATTCCATGTGAATCAATTCAGACACAAGTACGTAAGTTGAACAACATATATCATTAAAGCAACCAGAGTAGTGAAACTACAATAACAGCATATGCATGAAAATGTGCTAGCTCTCATCATATAAAGAATTGTAAGTCACATTCATACAATACATCCATGTAAACCTGCTAGCCCCAACAGTGGAATGTTACAGCGACATCTGCCTACTCCTCCAAAGAGATGTGCTAGATCCATGCAGTGGAGAAGCCATGGTGAGTTACAATATTGTCCAAGCCTTCTTCAACATAGTCTTAGTAGATGCTTGGCTTACCAAAAGCCTATACAATGAGTTATGAGGGAATATTTATAACAAAGGGTGGGGTGACCCTTGACATTCCCCTTTGTGACCATTCAACTACCCTCATGACTCTTCACCTACTCTATTATTGTTACATCCACTCTTGGCACTTGACATGACTCAACATTACAATGCACATGTACCCATGTGAACAATTGATTGGACAAGCTAAATTAGACATCATTTGGACTTAGACAACAATAGATGTCCAACTGCTCGACATTCTCATGCTAATCAAGAGTGAAAAACTGATGCCAAGATTGGTAGTCCTTTAGAGTGTCCATGTGTCCTGCTGTTACATCTGTCTAATCGGGCTCCTTTGTCCATGTGTTCGATACAGTACTCGGGCTCCTTTGTCCAACTCGTCTGTGAGCATGGGCATCGTTGTGTTTAGTGTGGCTGGACTATCCATGTACTTGCACATGATGAATACACTAATTGGCAAGTCTAGGATAGTGGTGAAGCACATCAACTCGTCGAAGTGCGAGTCAAGCTCATATCGAACCTGCTTCTTGGTCTTCAACTAGGTGAGAATACCAAGTGATGGGATCAAATGAATGTGCATTATAACCTCCATGATTTTGAATACTCGTGCATGGGAAGCTTGTATACTAGTGATGAGTTGTACTAGGTCTTCATTGTTCTGGATCTGTCTCCAGACACGTGCTTGTAGCTCGAATGAATTGGCCTTCATCATCTTTTGCAACTAAAGTGAGGCTCCCTTGTACTTCATCATCCATGCTTGCATGTTATCGACATACGTATGTATGTTCTTCAAGATGCGTGCTTTCTTCGCACATCGTCGCTGCCATCTGTGGAGATGAACAACTTCTTCATGCAGAGTACTAAACTTGGTGTACAATGCTCACATAACTATGTCCAAGGACATTACTTCATCTAGTATTTCCCTTTTTAGTTCAGCTCAGGTGGACATTGTCACCAAATCTCCTCTGTGCTTCACCAGTTGTAGTTCCTTCGCCATTAACTCATTCTTAGCTATGAGAAAATGAATAATTGAGCTAGTATCTTCAACATGCACTCTAGTTGCATCAGCCAAAGTAGCTGGATGCTTATGCACATTAGTCACGATCACTTGCTCTTCAAATTGCATAGGGGATGTTTGGTCCTCTAGAGTTTGTACTATCTGAGACTGTACAACTCTGTGATGAGATTCGCTAAAGGAGATTTTGTGCATCTCTGCTTCCCGTTGACCACCAAGGATCTTAGTGCCTCCTTGGTCATTCAAGACATTCTTTTCATCAGGATGCATTGAATCCAGTGATTCAACCTCTTTGTGTTGTGGCATGAGGTCAGTATGCTATTCCAACTCATGCTTCTCCATGTCTAGATCGAACTATTCAAGCACCTATTCTTTCTCATGAGCAAAGTCTTGCCGTTGTGATGGTTCATCTTGTTCAGATGATGCCAGTTGTTCAGATGAATCAAATACTTGTACGGGCGATGCTTTGTCTGTATGCACATGATGCTGCCCGTGCTAAATCTATTATTGCTACACTTCGTGTTCCTGTTGGTGGATCTCTTGTTCTTTCTAGAGTTTCTCCCTCAACTCATGCAACTCCTTCTTTGCTTCTTCCAGTCTCTTCTTATCCCTTTGCCTTTGTGTGATTTTCTTGTCACACTGTTGCATCTTCACCTGAATATCCATAGCTATTTTTTCTACAACCAGATCTGCTCGAAACTTCCAGCTTTTCTCTTCCTCCATGTGGTCAACAATATTCCTCTTTGCTTTGTCATGCATAGGTATACTTGGCTCTGCTGCCTCTACTGTTGCTACTACTATTGCTACTGTTGGTGCTCTACGTGATGTTGCTTCATGCTACTTTGCTAACCACTCTACAGTGAAGCCGACCTATTCCTTGGGTCTAGAGGAATTGTAACAGTATCTCCATGAGTCTTGCTTGGCCCAATGACATGCCCCATGGATCCAGTTGAACTAAAATCTCACGCAGTGATTCTTCACAATGCAATGTGGGTCATACAAGTTGAAGCTTCAGAGGTCGAAAGGATACTTCCTCATCTACTCTACTTCGACATCCACTTGCTTGATACTCCGGATCTCATATATCCCAATTTGCAATGGAAGAGCTGGACAAGGTGCCTTCTTCTTCCACTACAGTCTAGTTGTCAATCCTACCAAGATGTGGTACGCTACTTCATGCATGACAAGCATGTTCAAGGTGAACTTTGGCAGAACATGTGGAGACTATCCTCACTGATCACTTGGATGAACGTGCCAGGAGATGAAGCATACCAATCTGTAATGCCTAGCAATGCCTTCATCACTTCCTCTGACATGTAGGGTGGATCTTGTTCCAATATCAGCTTGTATATTAGGGTGACAAAATGGTCAGACAACCATATGATCACTCTTCTGAAGCTGCATTTGAACAACAACTTGAAATACATGTTCACAATAGCCTCCGAAGATGAACATGCCCACTCCAAGCCCAGGAAGTCATCTCCGACACAGACTACATCTAGAATGTAAGTGAACATATAAATCTCTGCATGCATAGCATCGGGTGATTTTCAAGCCTTCGTGACTTGTTCCATCAGCTGGTGAGCCAATATGCAAATTAGTTGCATGGTATTCCTTGTCTAGCCAGTTGGTCCAGTGCCATCACCCAAATCTAAGTGCTTACTCTTCCACTGAGTCCACATGTGAATATGACCATGTATTGGTACACCTTCCTTAATATCTTTTTCTTGTAAATCTGGTTGGGTGTCATCCTAAAGTGACCTGGCTCCTTTACCCAATCCTTCATAATGTCTCTGGAGTGAGCTCTATTGTTGGGAAATATCAATGGAGGAGTCATGACAATCACGGGTTTGTCTATTAGATATATCTCATCGTAATGTCATGCCCAAAATGTTTCAAGATTCATCCTACTGACACTGCTCAAGGTCATTCTCTCTAGGTCAGTGTGAGAAACGATCCAGCGAATCATATTTGTGGATGGGAAAGTGGGGTATCTACATGCAATCCAGTACAAAACAGACTTATGAATGTTCTTGTACACCTAATGGTCTTCAATTTCTTCCCCAAAAGTACCTGTGAATGTTTCATTCACCTCTTTCCACTTCAGTTTGATGTCCTTGTCTAGATACAACTTCGTATCTTCGTAGATTGGCAGATTAGAGGACACCTACTCAACTACTGCTCCAGGTGCAATAACATCAATGTCCTAGAACTTTTCCCTCTTGGAAGCCATTGCGAAAGATGAAAACCTGAAATATTTGGAAACAAGTAGCATGCATGGTGAGAAATATGTCAGTGAAAACAAAGCAAATCCGGGGAAGGACACAACACATACCTAGGGAACTAATGAGTGAGATTGAACAAATTTCATTGGGAGGCTGGGTGACTGGCTACCAGAACTGTGAAAAAGGAAGTCTAGGCTATCTAAGAGGCTAGAACGGCTGTTGGATATGCCAAATGTGCAATCTAGTCACACAGTTGGCCGCTAGGATTGTGTAATTCCAGTTGGGAAGGACTGCTAGTTTAGGGATAAATTTGCACAATTCTTTGGGTCAAGTAGGCACTATCCTCCAGAAATGTGCAAAATAGTCCTGGCGGCTAGTGCTGGTAAATAATTCACTAGTATCGAGAAGAAGGTGAGCTTTCCTTCCCCATATTGTGCAATGCAACCTTCGTGAAGGCAGAGCCCGAGCCAAGGTTGGCCCAACTCACTAACGGGAATTTGAAAGAAAGTAAAATAGTGAATTTCATGGTGACACTAAGAGATAGAAGAAGTGATTAACACTGCATGCAAAACATCAATGAAACAGTCAGCAAACAAATCAACATGCATGTCGGTGAGACAATTTGTCGGTTGGGCGAACATCTGTGCAAAATAATTTCACACATGCGATAATAGTGAGATAGCAACAAAAACTGAAACAAAGCTAGGACAAGCTAGAATAATATATGTAAATGATAGTAGGCATTCAACCAGATCAAGAAAACAACACTCACACAAGATAATACACAAAAAGCGACAAAAATGTTGAGAAAGACAAGTTGAGGCCACTTATCGGTGAATAGCTGAGTCAAATGTGTCGAAGACTCTTGGATTTGTTGTGGGATTTCATAGCTCCAAGATCGATATGAATGAATGAGCGTTGATGTGTCGAATAAATAAGTTTGATCTGATGATGTGCATGCCACAAATTTAGGAAAAAGTGACACTTGGAGGGAAAATTTTAAAACAACTATTCATGTAACCCCTGCTTCTAAAAATAGCTCCCTAAATCATGGGTTTCCTTTTGCATGTTGCCTCTTTCTATGTCGAGAATATCAAGCCGTGCATGCATGCAAGTCAAGTTTCCTTAGTCCTGGTTGGAACCAGTCAACTGGACTATTCATGCATGCAGTTGCTCAACTGCTTGGGATAAATGCGCATTCCTAGCTGGGAGCTGGGCTGACTACCTGGGAGGTTTGTGCAATTTCCAAGTAGAGTACTGGAGTGTTGTACAGATTTACATAAATCCTACGCTGAATAGCCTGCTGCTGGGAAAATTTGCACAAATCCTGCTGGGAGGGTTGGCTAGTAGGATTGCACAATACTAGAGCCCAACAGGCTGTTAGAGAGCATTGTGCAATTCCTGGGGGGAAGGTTCATTACCCTCTAGAAATGCACAATTTTGAAGGGGAAGCTAGTCAGCCTACAACAGGTTCAAGTTTGGGTAAGTAACCTGTGAGGGGAATGGATCAACTATGATCGACATGCTGCCTTTGTGTGAGGAAAACTTTGAAGCTTGAGTACTTGACAAAGCAAGACAAAGTTTTGTGTAAGGTTGGTAGGGAGGCTCCAAAATAGGCTAACGAAAAATTTTGGAGGGTGGTTGTAGCTGCTAAAACACAAAGTGTATCAATACTTCTTTGTTAATGAGATTATACTAGTTTTTATATATACATCTAAAATAAATTTGACATTTAAGATCAATTTTGTTGCAATATACCGGGGTAAAGTTGGTAAATATTTATTTACTATGGAAAAAGAAACTATTTTGTTTATCTTTTATGGACCAGGTGTAGGCCGAATATTTAAAAAAAGAACAATTTTTAATATAGTGCGCAGATGTTTTTATGTGGTTAACCATAAAGATCACATTGGAGGTCGTTCGAGGTAATGCTGATAAATTTCACATCCAGATAGTCCGAAACAATTAGAATAGGGTGGTTATTTCACCCAAACTTTTTCCTTTGGAATAAAAAACTTTCAAGACGAAAAAAGGAGGCTAAGAGCGTATGGGAGGAACCTGGGGCAACGTGAAGGAGAGACTTCAAGAAGAAGGAATTGACATAATATTGTTAGTATAAGGTAAATTCTTGAGTTGGTTGGCTAGTAGAATTCCCAAGCAAGCCATTGAGCTAAGAATAGAAATATTCATGGACTAAGTCTGGTTGGGACCAGATAGTCCTTAGAATTGATTGCATAGGTTTTTGTTTCATGGTAACTTCCCTTGATGTCAAACTTGCTCAGGGAGGGGGACATAGTAGAGGAACTAGTCTCATTGGATGGGAGGAGCATTACCCTCCTCTGTGATTTTTGTGGTTGATAGGAGTTAGAACTAGATAAGTATAGAAGAAACTTGTGTTTCTCTTTTATTGTAAATGCTACTTTTTTTTTATAAATGTTCAATGCGATAAGTACTCTTTGGGTCATGTCCCAAAAATATGATGCGAGAATTTAATTATATTATGTAATACATTGAAAGCACTGTGGAATTTTTTTTTTTTTGGTATTGTATTAGTCAGTGGATATGGTTTGAAAAGTAGTCACCATTATGGATGAAATGAAATCTCCATAAGAAGATGGTTTAGTCTCGGGGAAATCCAAGTTAATGGAAACCCTAACATAGTCCCTAAATTCAAGTAGAGGCCAATTGTAACACATTATAAATAAACTCTATAATCGTATAGGAAATTTCTCTTCGAGAATAAATAGAGAAAATATATCTATCTATTATATATATATATATATATATATATATATATATAATATATATAATATATTATATATATATAATATAATATATATATATATAATAATATATATATTATATATAGTGGCAAATAAGAACCCATAACTCTACATGGGAAATTTTCAAATCAGAGAAATAGGAAAACAAAGTAATCAATTTCACATATTTCTATTTGTATCAGAAACATTATAAGGTAGTAACCAACGAGATATATAGCCATCAAAATACTAACAGAGGTCATAAATTTATACAATCCACAAACAAGACAACTCACAAAAGTAAATTGTTATATTCAATTCACATAGAGTTACAATATTAAGCACAAAGGTTGAAGACATATAATTAAATGGGACAAAATATCACAACAACCTATTCAAGTAAGGTAATCAATTTTAATTATTGAAAAAAAAAATTTCTAAAGAAATTCACTTTGCTTTATACTCTGATAACATCCGAGAATTAAAAAGAATAAGATTAATCCATTTCAGTTGAAGTATCCAATTAACAGAATAATGGTTACACTCTTAATGACAAAAACTCTTGATATAAGAGGTTTACCGAATGTAAATGTAATGGATTCTAAAAGAATATTGACCCCACCATAAAGCTCAACCTACAATACATGCCTTCAAAATAAAATGAATCAATGCACTTTAAGGGAGTAGCTAAAACAAAACAAAAAAGGAACTCAACAATACCCATCTCTAAATCTAAACCCAACGCTTCACAAGCTCTAGCTTTGGTATCCCCCTCCCACTCATCAGTTAAGCAGCTGTAGGGCCCTAGAACCCTGTCCGAGCATAGTTGTTCTCACAAGATAACCATGGAGATATTTCTAGTTTAAAGAAAAGAGCTTGGAAATTGAGGGTGCAGACAAGAGTTGTGAAGGAAAGAATTTACCCTAATGATCCTAATGATACTTTTCTGCACCTGCCATAGTAAAAAAAAAAAAATAGTCAAGGAAGAAATAATTTAGATGGGAACTAGAGGAAAGAACTTATCCATATGGATAAGAGTTACATGATTTAATAATTATATATACCTTACATATGACTGGCACAACCACAAAGGGTGCCTTGAGCTATATGAAATTTGCATGAATGAGGCTTTTTCTTTTATATATAAGAAAGGATTGTTCAACAAAACAATATTAGTAAGGAGAATGAAAATAAAACCTTATATTATCTAAAGCAAGAATAACCAATCCTCTACAGACTTCAAACCCTCTTATGGAACCCGCCTGAGTGGTGCACCTCCTAAATGAATGTAACTCTGCCTAGATTCTGCGCAAACCCCTTACAAAAAAGAAAGAATCTGAGCCACTACGAAGAGAAAAACCCAACAACCCTCATTTTCTAGACGAATTCAAATAGAGAGAGTAGGGGAAAATTATTACCCGAAGTAAGGAGTGGTCAATGTTAGAGTCACCCTAGTTGCAATGAAGAAGGATAAAGAGAGACAAAACCTTTGCAGCATTGTAGATCCATCCCTGGTTGGAGATAAGGGAAGAATGAGAATGCACAATGTCAGCTAAAATGGAGTTAGTTACACTATAACCATCATAATAGCTATTAACCATTCAATTAACCCTAGGTGATTGTCAATGTAGATCTTAGCACTGCTACCAAGGAAATGTCGCATCATAGAGGTGACAAGGCATTGTATCCATTAGAGAGAGTTCGACTCTTTTAAATTTATTTTGGCAGAAATTGTATAAGGTTTAATGCTTGTACACCTAAGATATGTGATTTATAATAACAAAACCATAAACGAACCTAGCTATTAATTAATGAAGAGACATTGATAATTAAGCATATTTGCATCAATAATTAAGTTAATGGTAGGTTGTACATCGAAGTGATAATAAATGTTGATTTAATAAAAAAATTATTATGAATCAAATATCCTTGAGATGGAACTTTGAAACATAGAATAAAGTAGCTAAACATTATTTTAATGTACTTGACACATATACCTATGTAAGAAAAAAATTATTATTAAGGTTTGTTACTGGTGTTATCAAAGCAACCTTACTACATTGTGACCTCAAGGGGATTATGAGATGTGAACAAACTATATTTCTATTTCACAGAGGGGAGAGAAATATAAACAAATTGGGATAATTGAGAAGAGGAAATGTGAGGATGCCTACTATGCCTACTGAAGTTCCAATTGGCCTGACCTCAACACCAGTGAAAGGGAAATCCTAAAAATGTGGGTCCAATTGGGTGAGAAATATCAGATTGATACTACTATGCTAATGTAGACTGTGAATTAGTTGCATAAAGAAGTGGACAAATTAAGAGCAAATAATGACAATTGATGAAAGACCAGGAATGGATTGTGAAAAGTTTGATAGATTGGAAAAAATAGAGGAACCAGGTCCCAATAACTGATAATGGTAACTGGGAAGAATGTCATCAACAAAGATAAAACCCTAAAAAACGTATGACCAAAGATTCATAAGATGGTGGAGGGTCAAAGTTTGAAAATTAAGAATCTCGCAATACCTCCCTAGGTAGGATGAAAAAGGGAACAAAAGGACAAAAAATAGAATTACAAGGAGAGTTTAAAAAAATTAAACCCCCAATATTTGATGGAGAATCAGAAGAGTCTTTGGAAGCCCAGTTGGTTATATGAATAAATATTTCAAAATATTTGAATATAGTAAAAATATAGAGTCTCGCCTAGCGATTTATCCACTGCAAGGAAAAGTGACTTTATGGTGGAAGGAGGTAAAAAAAGTTAAAGGTGTCGATGAATAAGGGGTTACCTAGGAGAAATTCCAATAATATTTGAAAGGTAAGTATTTATTTGAGTGTTTTTATGATGATAAAGCCAAGGCGTTTCATGACCTTTGGTTGGGACAGCTAACAACGAAAAAATACATAGAAAATATTACCTCCTTGTTGAGATACGTTCCTTGCATCTGTGAGGAGAAGGAAAAAGTACAAAGATTTGTAAGCAGATTGCCCACATTTATGAAAGGGCGATTGGAATTTGATAACCCAAAAACACATGGATGAATTGATATGAAAGGAACGAATTTGTTACCAACAAATGAAGAAAAAAGGGGATTTGGGAAATATGTGGACAAAAAAGAAAGGATAAAGACATTCCCAAAATAGTAAGTGTATAAAATTTGCAACTTTTAAAGGTTCATGTAAAAATCCATTGAATAGAGGTACAAGAAAAGTTCCATGGAAATTGAAAGCCCAAAATTAATTAAAAATAGTTGAGAAGCCTACAAAATGATAGTATGATTAGTCTGCAAGATGCTCACTACAATGTTGGGGATGTGGAGACCCACGCTATATTAAAAATTGTCCTTATTGGAGAAGAAAAGCGCAAAAAACACATATTCAAGAGGCATCTACAATGGGGGAGGTTGCGAGAAGTATACCGAAGATTAATGTAGCATTAGAGGATCATCAAGCAAAGTATCCACCCTCCATGGTAGAATTTGAAGGTAAAATATTTAACCAAGTTATCGGTTTTAATTGACCGTGGAGCCAATTTAAGTCATATAATCCCTAAAATAATTGGGATATGTCAATTACAAACATAACATTTTAGGAACATTGGTTGGTGTAGTTAACCACAACAACCAAGAGGAGGGTTATGGCTAAAGTAAATAGTTGTGTTGTTATGTTTCTAGATCATCCAATAACCAGAGACTTGAATATTTTACCCTTAGGATCATATGATGCATTAATTGGCATGGATTGGATTGAGAAACATAGGCCTTTGGTCAATCTAAGAAAAAACACTATTAGTTTCCTTAGTGAAGAAGGGACCAGACAAGAAATTCAAGGAATTAGAATACCTCTAAAATTAAGACAGATAATAGCCTCTCAGCTAGAAAAATGTATCAATAATGATGTCAGATTTATGCAGTGTAAATGTGATACACTAATTCTATGGAAAGGACTACTACCTTAGATAACTTACCTATCATGTAAGAATTTGTGGATGTTTTCCCTAAAGAGATTATGGGTTTACCACCTAAGAAGGATATAGATTTTACTATTGAATTAATTCCAAGAGTTGCTTCGATGTCTAGACCACCTTATCGTATGAGTATTCCAAAACTGACTGAACCAAAATTAAAACTACAAGAGTTGTTGGATCAAGGTACATATGACCAAGTGTGACACCTTGGGGAGCCCCTGTTGTTTTTGTAGAAAATAAATATGGTACTTTGAAACTTTGTATTGACTATAGGCAATTAAACAAACTAATAGTTAAGAAAAATACCCTCTACCTCGAATTCAAGATTTGTTTGATGAGGTAAAAGCAGCTAAGGTGTTCTCAAAAATTGACCAACGATCTGGATATCATCAAATTCAAATCAAGGATGAAGATATATGTAAGACTTCCTTTAGAACCCGATATAGGTATTATGAGTTTGTCCTCTTGCCTTTTGGGCTTACTAACGCCTCCACAACATTCATGTGCCTCATGACCAATATTTTCCATCAATATCTTCATAAAAATTTGTTAGTATTTATTGAAGGTATAATTATATACACCAAAAACATGGAAGAGCACAAGAAACACCTACAGATAGTGTTGCAAACCTTGTTGGAGCATTATTTATATGCCAAGTATAGGAAATGTGAATTTCAGAAGGACCGAATTCAATATTTAGGACATGTCATTTCCTAAGAAGGAATAACTATTGGCCGAGAGAATATTAAAACCATCATGGAATAGTTGGTTCCCCAGAATGTAGTTGATATTAGATTTTTTTTGGGGATATATGGGTACTATGTTGCTTTATTAAAGGATATTCTAGAGTCTCTTACCCCCTTACCTCTCTACGGAATAATGGGAATGTTGTTTGGTGAATAGATAAATGACAAAGAAAATTTTATCAACTGAAACATTTTCTCACCACAACCCCCATTTTAAGGATTGTTGACCTAGAGAAGGAATTTATGGTTTGCACTAACCCGTGTAAAGAAGTGGCTTGAGGAGTTTTAATGCAAGAATAGAGAGTAGTGGACTACGAGCCTTGAAATTTGAAGGAACATGAATAGAAATATACGACTTGGAATTAACGGTGGTGATTCATGCCTTGAAAATGTGGCGACAATATTTGCTTGACAAGAAGTTCATATTGATGACTCACCACAGTAGCTTAACTAGTTCTTTCAAGCATCCCACCCTAAGCACACGACAAGTAAGATGGGAGACCTTTTTATGTGAATTCCATTTTGAGATTAAACATCTAAAAGGTAAGGAGAATAGAGTGGTGGATTCCTTAAGTAGAGAATTACACTTTCTACATGAAATTTCATTCATCAAAGTTAAAACTAGTTTTAAGGAACACATTAAAGAGATTAACCTAAGAGACCCAAAGTACCCGTTTATGTGGCAGCAAGAAAAATTACCAAATAGCAAGGAGAAATGACTAGGATACGATATGAATGAAAGTGATATGCTAGTATATAGAGGAAAACATTATGTCCCTAACCAACAGAGTTTGAAACAATTGATTATGGATGAAAGCCACAAAATCCCTTATGTCACTCCTCCTAGCTATCAAACTTTAATCACTTCCCTAAGAAGAGATTATTTATGACCTAGTATGAAATCAAATTAGCTGAAAATCTGGGAAAGTTCTTAGAATGCTAATAGGTGAATGTGGAACACCAATACCTTGCAGGGTTGTTGTATACATTATCCATTCCATAATGGAAGTAGGAAATTATCACAGATGACTTTATTACTGGCCTACCCAAGTAAAGAAGGAAAATGACTCAATATTGGTTGTATTTGATAAATTGAGTAAGGTTGAACATTTCATACTAGTGCAATCCACTTACAATATGATACATATTGTTGATGATTTCATGAGAACAATTTTCAGATTGCATGGTCTACCTAAAATAGTAATATTTGACAAGGATATGAAATTCACATCTTCCTTTTGGAAGGCCTTGTTCACTAGGCTAGTATTATGAAACCAACTCACAAAAGATAGAAAAGATTGATCAACGACTTTCAAATCAGCCTCTTTGAGGGGGTAACTTCCTTTACATTACACAAATGAACACCTCTTGGATGATAAAAATGACAAGACCTCCTTTCTATATATAAGAGTCTAAGGGGTCCCAATACATTGAGAGCCTACATAAAAATAATATTGTAGGGGCACAAAAATAACAATAGTGGGCTTCTATGGGGCATAATAACAACAACATGGGGACTATATGGGCACAATAATAGAATAAGCGGGTTGCACTAATAACAA
The DNA here is from genome assembly GCA_000404065.3 of Pinus taeda. Lineage (NCBI taxonomy): Eukaryota > Viridiplantae > Streptophyta > Pinopsida > Pinales > Pinaceae > Pinus > Pinus taeda. The sequence goes on from APFE031479651.1 coordinate 63,746, forward strand.
TAAGGGGTTACACTAGTAGTATAGGGACATAACATGCCCCTCTCCTTGGAAAAGTGTTGCCCTCAACACTTGAGTATTTTTGGATGCTTCTGTATAAAATTCTCATCCTCCCATCTAAAATCTTCAGTGGATAAGTTCTTCCACTTGATGAGATACTCGAAAATTGATCGATTTTGTAACTATGGATTTCTTGTTTTTGTGACTGCTTCCAGTTCCAATATGATTTTTCCTTCATCATCAAGTTCTATAATTATTGTTTGAAATGGGATGTTCTCACCTATAACCCTCTTTAAGCATGAAACATGGAGATCTAGGTCCACACGAGAAGATGCAGGAAGTTCCAATTGGTATTCCATAGTATCAATTGCTTGTAACACCTTGTACAAACCATAATACTTTGATCATAATCTATTATCATTCTTAGCTTGCTTCAGAGACATTTTTTTATATGGTTGTAGTTGTAGAAATACTGAGTCACCTACATCAAAACTTCTTTCGCTACGATATTGATCTGCTTATTGTTTCATTCGATTCTCCGCCAAAGTGACGTTATCCTTTAAAAGTTGGAGAACTTGTTGCTAATGCTTAATGTGATCTTTCAGTGTTTGAACCTCTTTCTTCTTGATATGTCTTTTTATCTTGGGATTTTGAGGAGTGGTAATTCCTGCCAATGGATTACAAGATATGGTCATATTCATTTCTTCTTTCCGTAGGGTTGGTTCTTGGTGAGTATCCTTTTCTTTTGACATTTCTTGATCCTTTTCTTCCTCGTATTTCACTGCTTGAAACTTTTTATTCTTGATACGTCCTTCTATCTTGATAGTTTGAGGAGTGGTAATTCTTGCCAATGCAGTACAAGATATGGTTGGATTCATTTCTTATTTCTCTAGGGTTGGTTCCTGGTGTAAATCCTCTTCTCTTGATGTTTCTTGATCCTTTTCTTCCCCCTATTCACAATCTATGTAAAATAATTTCATTTCATCACACTTATGTCCTATAATGTATATGCTATTGCAATCGTAACAAAGCCCTTTTGGTCTTTTTGATTCGAATTGTTATGGTGTTAGCCTTGTAGGTTGTGGAAGCCTAGGATAAACAAAACTTCCATATTTATAATTGTGAGTGGTAGGATTTCTTGTTGCCATAATTTTTGTTTTAATTTTTCTTTCGAACCTGAATGCCTACTCCAGTGAATTAGGTTTGCAAACACGAACCTCATGTTGAATGTTATCCTTTAACATCCCTATGAAGACATCAATATTATGTTTCTCTCGAATATCATTTATCCTTATATTCAATTTTTGGAAGTTCTCAATGTGCTCTATCATTGAACCCTTTTGTTTAAAATTTATCAATTGGCTAAAGAAGGTGTTGCTCTCTATATCTTCATAATGTGCTATCATTTCCTCCGTGAAAATTGACCACGTGACAAGTGGTTTACGAGGAAGAATCCCTTTGTACCATAAAAATTGATCCAGTTCTAAATATAAATATGATATATTTATCTTTTGTAATAGTTACACCTCATGTAGATCAAAATATTACTCCATCTATAGTATCCAATTTACCATATCCTTGCAATCAAACTTCCTCATATCATGTTTTCTTGATTTTAGGAGCTCGATATTGAAACGACTGTAACTTTGTAATTTTGAATCTTTAAGTTCTAAGTCCTCTTTCTAAACCCGCAAGTCTGATCACAATTGGATTCCAAAATAAAGAGTTATGTCCAATCTCTCATGATGACCTAATTATAGACATGTTCAGAAGAGCAACCTTATATGACATACCACGTGCCACTATTTCAACCTTAGGTTATGAAAATTATACCCAAAAAACTAAAGTTTGTATTCTTTTTGTCACATTTTACAAAATTTGAATCATATTCTTAGAGACAGAGTTATGACAATTTTCCCAAGGTCACCTCTTTGCAATGTAATTGAGGAGTTTGCAAAAACCCTAACAATCTGAGATCATAGATCTGAAACTATAGCGAGACAAGATTTGAAATTCGGACACGAGGTTCAAAAATATTTTGGCTTATATGGGTGTTTCTTTTAGATTCTGAAACCTCACGGAAAAAAATTTCTAGCGAAAATTCTACGATGACCTCTTTGGAGGAGCAAAGCCCCAGAATTCAAAGCTCTCATACCAAATGTTATGAAAATAACTCACAAAAGATAGAAAAGATAGATCATCGACTTCAAAATCATCCACTTCAAGGGAGAAACTTCCTTTACGTTACAAAAATGAACACTTCTTGGATGATACAAATGACAAGGCCTCCTTTCTATTTATGGGAGTCTAAGGGGTCCCAATACAATGAGAGCCTACATAACAATAGTATTGTAGGGGCACAACAATAACAATAGTGGGCTTTTTATGGGGCATAATAATAACAACATGGGGACTATATGGGCACAATAATAGAATAAGGGGGTTGCACTAATAACAATAATGGGTTACACTAGTAGTATAGGGACCTAGCAGTTAGGTACACAAGTACACTTTAGTACTGCCTATCAACCCCACATCGATGGAAAACTGAGCAAGTGAACCATGTTCGGGAGGATATGTTGATAATGTTTGTAATACAACAACCGACTATATGGGAATATTGCCTTCATCTAGTGGAGTTCACCTACAACAATAGCTATCATGCTTCTTTAAAAATGATTCCCTTTGAAGTATTGTATGGACACGGATCCACAACACCTATGAACTTGAGTGACCTTGAGGAAAAAATTATATTAGGACTGCATATGCTTCAGAAGGAGACAAAGAGTATAGTGAGGAAGGTGAGAATGAATTTTAAGGTTGCACAGGACAATAAGAAAACCTACACAGATAAGAAGCAAAGCTATCGGGAATATCAAGTAGGGGACCATGTTTATGTATGGGGAACACACAAGAAGAGAACCTTGTAATGGGGATGTTGTGCCAAGATATTGCCTCATTTTTGCAGACCCTTTTAGGTCCTTTCTCACATTGGGCTTGTAAGATATGAGTGGGCTCTACCTAGTCACATCCAGGTGCATAATGTATTTCATCTCACTACTGAAAAAATATATTCATGATCCTAAACACATAATTAGTTGGCAGGACATACAAAAAAGTTAAATTTACATGTATGAACCTTCACGATTATGTGGGAAAGTAGAGACCAACTTTAACAAGTTATATATGAACTCTATAATCGTGAAGGGAATTTCCCATCATGAAGAACTAGAGAAAATAAGCTAACAAATATATATATAGATAAAATAGTAGAAAAAAAGACCTACGATTCTATAGAAAACTTTTCAAATGAGAGAAACAGGGAAAACATAGTAATCGATTTCACATATTTATATTTATATCAGAAACGTTATAAGAGCGTAACCAACCTAACATATACCAATCAAACTACTAATAAAATTCATAAACGTTACCATCCATGAGCAAGAGAACACATAGAAGTAAATTGTTATATTTAATTCACACAAAGTTACAATATTGAGAACAAAGGCTAAATAAGTATAATTAACTGGGCCAGAATATTATAACAAACTGTTCCGGTAGGAGAATTGATTTTAATTATAAAAAACAAACAATTTCTAAAAAAAATCCACTTCTCGTAATAGTCTGATAACATCTGGGAATTGAAGAGAATAAGATTAAGCCATTTCAGTTGAAGTATCCAATTAAGAGAATAATGGTTACACTCTTAACGATAAAACCCCTTGATATAGGAGAGTTACTAACTATAAAAACGTAGTATATTCAGAAAGAATGTTGACCCCAGTGAAAAAATCGGCTTACAATACATGCATTCCAACTGAAAGGAATTAATGTACTTTAAGAGCGTATCTAAAAATAAAAAATGTGATCTCAACAATACCAATCCCTAAATGTAACCCTGGTTATCCCCCTCCTCCTCAGAAGTTAAGCGGAAGTAGGATCCTGTAACCCTTTCTGGGCATAGTTTTTGTCCCTGGAAAAACATGGAGTTAATTTCAGTTTAAAGAAAAGAACCTGGAAATCAAGGGTGCAGAGTAGAGCTGGACAGGAAAGCGATTACCCTAATGATACCTGTCTAGACCTTAAATAAGCAAGAACAACAAAAAAAAAGGCCAGGGAAGAACTTTTCCAAATGGAAACCAAAGGAACTAACTTAGTCGTATCGATAAGAGTTAAAGGACATGCTAATTATATATACCTTGGATATGGTTGACTCAAGCATAGAGGGTGGCTTGACCTGTATGAAATCTGCATGAATGAGGCATTTTTTTTAATATATAAGGACTATTGAACACAACACTATTAACAAGGAGCACGATGATAAAACCTTATATTACCTGAACAAGAGAAACGATTCCTCTCTAGACTTCAAACACTCTTATGGAAGCCTCCTAAGTGGTGCATCTCCTAAATGACTGTAACTCCGGATAGATTATGAGCAACCCTCTTACTGAAAAGAACAAATGTCAAATACAGCAAATGGAAAACCCCAACAACCCTCATCGGCTAAATGAATTCAAATAGAGAGAGTAGGGGAAAAATATTACCTAAAGCTGGGAGTGGTCAATATTAGAGCCACCCCAGTTTCATAAAAGGATAAGGAAAGACAAAACCCTTACAACGTTACAGAGCTAACCCTGGTTAGAGAAAAGGGAAGAATGAGTTCGCACTATGTCTAATCAAAGGGAGTTAATTACATTGTAAGGATCATAATCCATATTCACCGTTGGATTATCCCTATGTGATTTTCACTCTAGATCTTAGCAATGTCGAAATTTTACATCGCATAGGTGGCAGAGCATGGTAGCCTTTCAAGAAAGTTCGACACTTTTAGATTTTTTGGGGGAAACTCTGTAACGTTTAATTCCTGTCGACCTAAGGTATGTGATTTATAATCCCAACACCATAAATGAACCTTTCTACAAATCACTGAATGGACATTGATAGAAAGCCTTGATTATGAACTTTGACCGTAAGTCTATTTGCATTGAGCATTAACTTAATTCTAGGATGTACATCAAAGTGATAATAATTGCTTACTTAACAAGCAATCAATTATGAATCAAATAACCTTTATATTGAACTTTGAAACATAGAATAAAATAATTAAAACATACGTTAATGTTCTTGACACATTTAACTATGAAAAAAAATTGTTGTTTGAGTCATGCCCAAAAGTAGTATCGACCCCCTCATTCGCTATATTAAATGTCTATCACTTGGAATTCAAAATATTCACTCTCCTTAAATCATGCTTTTAACCTAACGTCTAGTCAATACATAAAATTCAAACTACAAAAAGTTGACAACTTAAAATAGTCACGTTATGCTCAACCATGAGATGCATGGGTTGTTGAAAATCTAATTGTTTACCACATGAAAGAAAAATTGAAAATTTTATTGTTGAAAAAGTTAGAATATGATTTAACGAACATTTTTGTGCCAAAATCCAGTGATGGAATTGGAAGTGTCATCGAATATTTAACGGTTTAGGAAGGAAATATTTTTTTTATTATGATTATAGATTTTGAGAATATTTTCAAATTTAATGAGTAGAAAATATGTGAAATTTCAAATTCTATTGTTTAACCATGTTAAAATATTATTTAACTAACTTTTTAGTAACTAAATCTTTTCATCCTATGTACATTTTAAAAATATTCTAAAATAAAGAAAAAAGCAAAATCAAACAATGGATTTGGTCTCTATATCTCAGATTTCAACATATGGTTGAAATTTGCAATCAATTAAACAAACCCTAAAATTCTAGCTTTTCATATTAGAAATCAATCTATTTTCCAAAAAATGAAATTTGTTTTACCACTCACACATTGATAAATCAAATTTGTAAAATGACCGAACAATAGTAAAAGGAGAAATTTGTAAAATGACCGAACAATAGTAAAAGGAGAAAGATAGAAGCATTATATTTTATTTCTGTAAACAATTTCAACACTAAAATCCTAATGTGTTGCCATTAGAAATTAATCTATTACATAAAGAAGTAAATCTTTTTCACTACCCATGCATTAGTAACTCAAATTTGTAAAATGACAAAACAACAATAAAATTTATAAAACAACCAAACAACAGTAAACAAAGGTAGATAGAAGCATTATTTTTTCTTGTCATAAAGTATTGTTACAATATCCACGAAATTTGCAAACAAGTTAAATTCAACACTAAAATTCTAATTTGTTGGGATTAGAAATCAATTATTCTTAGAAAAGGTAAAATTGTTCTACCACCAACACATTGATAACTCAACTCTATAAAATGAAGAAACAATAGTAAAATCTAAGTATTGAGGGTTTTCAAAGTGCATTATATTAGATATCAATTTGGGATTCAACTGCCTTAAGTAAGTCATTCATGTATGACCATTTCCATGAGAGGTAGTGGTAACTGAGTAATTTCTATGATTTTTGAATAGTCCACTTAGCACTCATTTGTAAAATAGCCAAAAACAGTAAATAAAGATAGATAGAAGCATAAAAATCAATCTATTCTTAAAACAAATAAATTTGTTATGACACATTGATAAGTAAAATCTATAAAATGATTGAACAACAATAAAATTTGTAAAATTTCCAAGTTAAATTTGGAAAGCAAAATTAAAAAATTTAGGTATTCTTATATAGATTTTGGGAATAATCTAAAATTTGATGGATAAAAAAAGGTGAAATTTCAAAATCTATTGTTTAACAATGTTAAAATATGGTTTAACTAAGATTTCCTTAACTAAAATCATTTCATCATTATGTAGATCTTGGTGCCCATATATCATATTTCAATATATGACTGAAATTTGCAATCATGTTACGCAAACACTAAATTCTAATTTTTGATATTAAAATTCAACATTTTTTTAAAGAAAGAAATTTGTTCTACCACTCAAACAATACTAAATAATTTTTAAAATGATCAAACAACAATAATCCCTTCACAAAGAAATTAAAGTCAACACTACAATTCTAATTTATTATGATTAAAAATCAACCAATTTTCTAAAGAAATGATTTTTTTCTACCGCGTGCACATTGATAACTCAAATTTGTAAAATGACAAAGTAATAGTAAATTTATTAAAATGACCAAACTGTAGAGGCCTATATAAACTCCACAATGAAATTTGTGTTATTTATTGATTGAAAATTATGTATTTCTACATCCACAATGCTGGTACCAAACGATTATGTCTAAATGATATAAAAACGAAATATCCAACTAATTACCAGTAATTATTTACAATTATAATCTTGAATCATTAGTTAGCATACCCCCCTGGACTGAAGGGACATCTTGCATGCCAAGTAACATTATGAAGTTTTCAAACTTTTCTCATCTCAATGCTTTGGTAAATATGTCTGCGATATGATCTGAAGTAGGATAATGTGTGAGATGAATAACTTTGGCCTTTACATAATGTTTAATCAAGTGATATTTGGTGTTAATATGCTTGCTTCGATCATGAAACTTGGGATTATTGTCCAATTTAACTGTAGAAGTGTTGTTAATAAGTAGTGAAGTTGAAGCATTTTTTTCTCTTGCGAGTATTCAAGTATTTTGTGAAGCCAAATGATTTCTTTTGTGGCTTCAGTTGTTGTAACATATTCGTCTTAAATGGTAGAATCATCAGGAACAAACTACTTGCTTGATATTCAACTGATGTTTGTGCCAAGATTCATCAAATATCTAGAAGCAAAGACCTCATTCCCCTTATCTCCATCAAAATTAGAATATGAATAGTCTGTGACATAAAAATCCGCAACTTCGAAATATTTGATGTGATATGTTCGACTAAATTTCAAATAATTGAGCATTTTCTTTGCTGCATTCTAATTACCTTCACATGGTTGATGCTCGATCCTACAAACTATCCCTATAGAAAAATCTATATCAGGTTGAGCAATAGCTAGAAAAATTAAACTTCCAACAAGTTTCTTTTTCTTTGTTGGATCTTCAAATGTACTTCCTTCAATGGAAGTAAGATTTAATATTGCTCCATAGGAGTAGCAACAAGGTTTTAATCCTACATTCCAAATCTTTCCAAAAACTATCCAATACAATTTTATGAGAAATGAAAATGTATTTGTGTGTTTATGATCAACTTCAATCCCTAAATAATAATGCAACAAACCCAAATTTGTGATGTCAAAAACTTTCAATAATTCTCTCTTAATAGACACTATATAGTCATAATTATTTCTTGTAATCATCAAATTATATACATAGACAACCAAATATAAAACCAACTTTCCAATTTTCATAACAAAAAGAGTTTCAACATCTAGATCAAACACATTATAATTCAACTCGAGAAGTTGTTCAGTTAATTTTTCATACTATGCACGAGATGCCTATTTCAGTCCATACAAATCATGCACCAACTTACATACCTTGCTTTCTTTACCTTTGACAGAAAAACCATCTGGCTGAAACATATAAACATTCTGCTTCAAATTGCAATTAAAAAATGTCATTTTTACATCCATGTGATATATCTTCCAGCTATTTTGAGATGAAAGAGAAAACAAAGTTCTAATTCTGCTCCATTTTGCTGTAGAAGCAAATGTCTCTGTGTAGTAAAAAAATTCCTTCTAGGCATAGACTTTTTCTACAAGCCTTGTATTGTATTTATCAAGTGAACCATCTTCATTGTACTTGATATTATACACCCATTTCCAACCAATAGGTTTGACACCTTGTTGACGGGAAAAAATGTACCACCAACATCTAAGGGGTATCCCCAATGTAATGTCCCAATTAGTCTTCACACCATTTGGAATAGTGTTACAGATCCATTTGGTCACATCACTCCCATCATTCAAATTAGTACTATTGGGGCTCATCAAACCCTAATTCATTTGCTACATGCCCTAGACAAGTCAACACTTTGAATGCCTCTTTCCTTGAGATTTTATTCACTTGAATCCCTCCAGAAATGCCATCTTGTAGGACCAGCATAGCCTTGGACAGGGGTAAGTGCACATAAGTGAAGGTAGGCCCATGTCAGGTGCTTTCCAGAGAAATTAGGCCCACTTTGACTTTCACTGGGTGAGATTGAGCGAAATTCGCATAAGGTTCTGGGAATATTCTTATCTTTTGGAGCCATCTAGAAGATTTCCACACTTATCATCTCCTAGGAGCTCGAACATGGATGAGGAATGAGTTAAGTAACCTCCTATCCTCTCATCCCTTCCTCCATGCAAACTAACTCTAAGTTTGGAAGGCTATTAAATACCCTCATTTATGACCAAACCACCATCATTTGCCTATAAATTAAGCACTCATCTAAGTGATCAGGGGCTGGACTTTGACAATTTGTAAGGAGATATTGTTCGTGTGAGGATTGAGATTGTAAGCAAGTATTGTTATGCTGCCGGAGAGCTATGCTATTGATGTGATGTTGGTTGGAACCCATGCTGGAAGAGTGACAATGGATCGGATTTCACAGTTGTATTTATTCCTTATAATTAATAAAGGTGTTTACACCTTTTCCCTTACTCTTGTCTCTATTTGTGATGATTATGTGTGTAAATGATTTTGATTCCATTTTCCTATAGTAGATATTTCTCTTGATTTGATTGGCTTTTGTCCTCTGTTTATGATTGCAGGTACTTATCGAGCGAGTTAAGTTAGAGAAGGAGTGATGGAAGCCAAACAAGGGAGAAAAATGGAAAGCAAAAGATAACAAGTAGGTCCCTTTTATTATTTATCTTCTATAGAAAAAGGTTAAGCATGTTAAATGTGTTGTTCTAGATGTAGCTACCCATCTAGGGAAATTGTGTTTATCCGTAGATGAAAAATTCCACATAAAAAATTGGCGACTCCACTAGGGAAAGATCATCGTTAGGGGTAGTTTACCTTCATCCTATACACCCTAGTAGACTTTACTTGCTTCCACTGATATTGTTTCAACCTTTTAGAAGTGTTTTTTGGCAAAAATATGTGTTTTCAAGCCTTTAGGATGGCCTCTCTTGCACGAGCATAGGTATGGTCAAGAGACAGAGCACTGCAGTGTCTCCCATTCAAGGCTACGTTAATCCTCCTTAGGTCAAAAATCCCTCCTTTGACTTGATTTTTTCCAAATTGCCTTTTCTTTCTACTTGTTGAATGATCAATGATGTTTGTCTCTCCAAAAACAATTTCTGTTTCCTCTCACAACCCTAGTTTGGCCTTGATTTTTTAGTGTTTCTTAAATGATTTCTTTATCACTATGAATTCATTGTCAAAATTAGTTTATAGTTGATTAATCTTTTTTCAAAACAAAGTGTCGTAAAAGTCTTCATTTCTTTCGAAACAGAACTGTTGTAAAGTCTTTGTTCTTGCAAAAAGATTGATTGATTGTATATGCATTAGTTTCCTTTTCTTCATCACAACATTAAGCGAATTGAAAAGAAAAAATTGCATTGTGTATTAAAAGAGTTTGTGTGTGCTCATAGGAATATTTTATGGAAATTGCATTAGATGTGTTCTTTGTTATTTGATTACAAGAATCTGATTGCTTTATCCCTACTAGCTAAGGTTTTCATTGTCAAAATTGAATGAAAACGATTCTTATCATATTAGTTGCATTCTAGGAATTGACAAAATACATCACGTGGTGAACCTTGAAAGGAAAATTCTTAATCAAGATCAACTTAAAATTAACATCAATTAACCTAATGGAGCATTGTAACTTAACACATAACATTTAGAAGTCTAAGCTAGAGACATGTTTTAATGTCATTAAACATAGCAGTTGTCGCTAACTTGTCTGTGATAGATTCCGAGTGTGATACGTCATTCCACGTATGTAAGTACATCATAGCTAATCCACATACCTTCGAATATATGAGGCAGTGTTACAGTACGTAAAGTATATGGGAATGCTCTTACTATGTGGTTTCACATTAGAGAGTGCTAATACGGATTAGCCCTCCATGTACTTTTGGGTATATATGGGAGGACTACATTAGGTTGTTATCCATCCTTAGGTAACCGAGTCAGCTACCTTGTACACTGTGATACACTAAACACATCATTTGGGGAGATTGCTTGCATGTATGTTAAGTCCTTGGTTTACTGAGGAAGCATATTGTAGTTCGTAGTTGCTTGGTAATCCTTTTGCCTAGATTATCCCTATTTTGTTTTGTTATGTTATTTTGATTAAAATAAAATTAATTGACTGTGGATAACATCCTCCACGCTCACTCCTTAGTTGATATTAGGTTGATACATATGGCAACAACTCTGGATTCCATCAATCAAGGAATTCCTTTTAATGGGAATCCTAGTCCTTTTCCTCCTTTCAGAAATATTGGTGCTCCTTATATGGCTGCATTATCCCTTCCGGGATTTACCATTGGCTTGCGAGTATGGTTGTTTTCAACCTCCTTGGTTCAAAATGTCGTGATTTCTCCACAATCGAGTAATCCTCCAACTATACAAAATACACCTCCAGTTGTCCCAAAGTTGACCCTTTGCCTTCTTCGTTGGTTGTGTCTTCCACCCCTTCTTCCTCTACGCCTAGTGAAAGTATTGATACTAGTAAACAGGTGGCTAAGAAGAATAAGAAAGGGAAGAAGAAGTATAAGGAGCCAATTCAGGAGGGGGCAACCAAGCAACCATTGCTTCGAATGCAACTTCTGATGAGAAACCATCCCGTAAGCCTCACAAAGTTTGATATCCATGCAAACTTTCTACTGGAGACCATGTTCTTCGAAACTGTCCTAGTATTTCTCAAATCTTAGAAGAATGGTCTTCTCGTTCACATCATCCTATGTCATCAACTTCTAGAGATCATGCTAGTGACACACCATCAACTAGTGGTAGTAGAGTTCATGGAAAGAAGGGTAAAGTTAAGTTTCCCTGTTGGTTATGTGAAGAGAATCACCCCATTTACCTTTGTCCCTATATGGATGAAGCCCAAAAGGTGTTGGATAACCGTCCTGCTTCTTGGCAGCAACTTCCATCTGGTTATGGGAGACTCTCCCTTAGTCCTTTACTAGTTGATAAATTGACTGACCCAAATCAACCGTCGGTCAAACCCACTCTCTTTGAATGTGAATCCTATGAGTCTATACCCGACCAATCACAGGTCGGGAGAATAGTTGACCTGATTTCACCTTCAGTTAATCATACCTTTCCCGTAGAGAGTGATTATGATACCACTGATGTTCTTTTCATTTATTCAGATTCCAATGAGCTTGGAGGCAACCCTCCTAATCCATCATGACAAGAGGAAAATCCTCCCATTCTCGTAACTCAAGGGGGTTATTCTTCCGTTCTTACAGTACCCCCTCCAGGTAGTCTGGTCACTTCCTTTGATTGGAATTGACTAGCAAGATGTCGTCTTCCTTCTTCTGTGCCTTTCTAGATCATAATACAAGTTTGTAATATGATTGTACCTCGCACAATTATATATGAAGGTGCATCCTCCACTACTTGGCAAGGACTCGGTTCACTATCACTTGTGCTTGTTACCTAGAATCTGTTGGCTTTTAAGAGAGGAACCAATCAACCATTAGGGATCCTTCCTTGGTTGCCTATTACTTCAGGAGAAAAAATTGTTTATCTCAATGTGATGGTAGTCCCAGGCCCTCTAGATTAAAATTTACTTCTTGGGCATGACTATGTTTATGACACGGGAGCTATTGTTTCAACACTCTTTCAATTGATGTGTTTCCTGCATGAAGGCATAATTGTCACCATTGACGAGCTTTCATTTCCTGGTCCAAATATGGCTTCCAGTCAACCATCTTCCCTAAATGGTCTTTTTGTACCAATGGTATCTTCCCCACCACAGGTCAATTATGTGGCAACCCATTCCATGCCTACATCAGTGGATGATCAATTCCGTGGTGTTGTACATGATGTGTTGGGGGCATTGAAACCGGATCTCTTGAATGGATTCCTTTTTATGTATCCCTTCCAGAGCATTGTTCTCCCATCAAATGATAACCTCTTGGAATTCATGACCTCTTATGGGTCATGATAAAAGGGTATGAGGATAGTTCTTTGTCTTGTGTCAACATCGTTAAAAATGAAACAAGGAATATGAGGATTGTTCGTTGACTTGTGTCAACCTCATTAAAAAATGAAACAAAGGGTATGAGGATAGTTCTTTGTCATTTGTCAACATCATTAAAAAATGAAACAAGGAATATGAGGATATTTCCTATTCTTGTGTCAACCTCATTAAAAAATGAAACAAAGGGTATGAGCATAGTTCCTTCTCTTGTGTCAAGCTCGTTAAGAAATGAAACAAGGAATTAGAGCATAGTTCCTTGTCTTGTGTCAAGCTCATTAAAGAATGAAACCAGGAATTTTAGCAGAGCTCCTTGTCTTGTGTCAAGCTCATTAAAAAATAAAACAAGGTCCCCTAGAGCAAAGTTCAAATTTGAGTCTTTGATTAGATCTCGTAAAATCCCACTCGAGTCTTTCACTTGATCTCAAAAATGAACCTTCACTCCATCCACATGATAGCCATGAGTAGTCCATTTAGGTGAATGTAATGAAGCTTGGGGGGCATGCACCTAGAATCGAGTCATCATGTTGGGTGCATGTAAACTAATCTCAAGCATATTTTTTGTTTCAAGCTTGTGTAAAAATGAAATTGAATCCAAGCATAGTTTTTCGTTTCAATATTGTGTAAACATGAAGCTAAATCCAAGCATAGTTCCCTATGGTTCAAGCTCATGTAAAAATGAACCTATCTCCTTTTTAACCCTCATGATTGCCATTCTATTAGCCTCTTCCATCAGATGAGCCTTGGTTTTTTCTTCTTCCATCATCAATATCTGCTTCGGCAATCATACGCTTTCACTTGATTATTTTACCCTTTTTGAGGAATATTTGCAATGCAATGAGTGGTCTTATTGGCCAGCCTCTTCATATAAATCAACATGTTTTTAGAAGTTCCAACATCACTGGAACTAGTTGCTATCCTAGACACCACTCGTTCCTCAAAATGGCGTCCTCTTTAAGCTCTTTTCAGACTCTCAAAATCTGAAAAGATTGTCGAGCGCTTGTCCTTTTCAACTCATTAATGGATTGGAAATGACATCTACTCAATATATGTTTAACCCTTTTCTAGACTAAGATAGATTATTTATGAAAAAGGAACATGTTGATTGAACATGGTCAATAGGTTCTCTCTTGTATTGTTTTATGCTTTTTCAGACTTGAGAGACAAATATACAAAAAATAACTTGTGAAGTTTTCTTTTTGTCCCTTTTCAAACACTCTAAACATGAAAAGGACCGAGTTAGCATTATTGTTAGACTCGTTAAAACATCAAATAATGACGAACTTGTCCATCATGACAAGACTGAGTTTCACCTTCACTAGACTCATTAAAACATCACATAGTGATGGATTCACCTAAAGGGTGTAATTATACAACAAGCATATGTTATCCTCCTCAAGCTTGATAAAAATAAAAAGGTACTAGTCAGCAATGATTGTGGAAAATGGGAAAAGGAGTAAACCACTTTATGGCAGCAGGTCACTATGGAACATGACTCTTTCACTTCATCACTATGACTATTTAGGTTCAATTATCTGCTTGATGGTCACCATACCTTGGTCTATCATACCATCCATTACTTTTTTTTTTGGGTCAATGCTTCCAATCCATTTAGTGTCGCTGACATGTTCAAGAGAAGTCACTCATTTTGAAATTCATCCTTTGCAATACTCGTAAGCCTTCATTTTAATGATTGCCATTCCTGAACCTTGTGTTGTCAGTCACATTCTGTCTCCAAAAATCATTGCACTCGTTTCATGTTGTTGATGTGGGATACATCAAGGCACTCCTGCAACGAGTTGCTTCTTGTCGACATCAACACATTATCCAAAAAGTTGACTTAGAAACACCCTTCGATGCCTTGAGACTTGCATACATCAATTGCAGGTTTCTCACTTCCAGCGATAGGTTGACATCGCTGGCCTTCAACCGAAAGAATTTTTATGGTGTTCGACATCAAAAAATCCATTCACACCATGCAAAATGTATTGCAGTACCTTGAGGATCATTATCATTATCGGTGATTTCTCTCGTGTCTGTGAACGGCTTACATCCTTAGCTGGTAATCTGACGGTGTCTTCCCATGTTCAACTTCAGATCATATATTCACATGGTTAGACTCATACTTGAGCAAACGATTGAATGAGATAGAAAACCCTGGATATAGTTTCATCCATTCGGGGTGAGATTTCAGGAATTGTACCAAATCATCCATACAATGGCTTTACATTGATGGTCATCCTATCATGGGTCTATATCTGTAGATGACTATCTATGTACTTGTAATGAAAGTTTATATGCTGAGCATGGGTAAGCCTTCCCTTAGAAATTCATGAGAAAAAATCAAAATATCATGATATTATGTATTATAATCGATGCAAGTCACCATCCACTTCGAAACGTCCTCATCACATCGTAAAGCATATCACTCTGTTGAGTGTGGAGCCTAATTATCTTCTGTATTCAAAGGTATCGCCGCATTGAACCCCGGTTAAAAATGGGGTGGCAACGCCACCCATAAAATATTCGTTGCAAGGGGGGTCCAGGGGGGGCAGTGCCCTGAAAGCTAAGAATAGATGTAAAATTGCCTTGTAAAAGTATAGTGATTTCTAGTCAATCTGGGCCATTCATTAGGTGGATGATCTGATGGTAGAAGTTATGTTTAATTTAGGGTTTTTTTTTCCCTAGAAGGCAACCCCTCGCTATATATGAGGGAATTGTATTGTGTCCATGTATATCTGAATATCTGTATTTTGAGTCGGGAAGAGAGAGGACATTGAGAGCGAAGAGGGAGTTACAAAGGATCTGTTGTAGGTTGTATCTCTTCAGTTTGCAAGATAATATAAAAGAAGTACTAGTTGTTTCTCCATGGACGTAGCCCAAACAGGGTGAACCACGTATACCTATGTCTCTCTTTTTTTATGCATTTTATGTGCTTATATTTCTGCAATATTTTATGTGTTCCATTGCTCTGTAATATATAATTTTCTAACACACTCACAATTAATATTTTTGACTTCATGCTTTAGGGGGCAACTGTTATAGATCCATTTGGTCACATTACTCCCATCATTCAGATCAGTGCTATTGGGGCTCATCAAACCCTAAATCAGTTGCTACATGCCCTAGAGAAGCCAACACTTTGAATGCCTCCTTCCCTTAGAGTTTCTTGGCCTTATTCCCTCTAGAAATTCCTCCTTGAGGGACCAACACAACCTTAGATAGGGGTAAGTGCACTTCAATGTAGGTAGGCCAATGTCAGGGTGCTTTCTAGAGCACTTAGACCCACTTTGACCTACGCTAGGCAAGATTGAGAAAAATTCACATAGGGTTCTGGGAATATTCTTATCTTTTGGAGTCATCTAAAATATTCCCCCACTTATCATCTCCTATGAGCTCGAAAATGGATGAGGAAAGATTTAACTAACCTCCTAACCTCTCATCCCTTCCTCCATGGAAACTAACTCTAAATTTGGAAGGCCATTCAATACCCTCATTTATGACCAAACCACCATCATTTGCCTATAACTTGAGCACTCATCAATGTGATCAGGGGCTAGACTTTGAGAATTTGTAAGGAGATATTGTTGGTGTGAGGATTGAGATTGTAAGAAAGTATTGTTATGTTATTGAAGAGCTATGCTATTGATTTGATGTTGGTTGGAACCCAAGCTCAAAGAGTGACAATGGATCGGAATTCATGGTTGTAATTCTTCCTTCTACTTAATAAATTTGTTTTCACCCTTTCCCATATTCGTGTCTCTATGCGTGATGATTATATGTGTAAATTCTTTCGATTCCATTTGCTTATAGTAGATAGATCTCTTGCTTTGATTTCGTTTTTTCCTCTATTTATGATTGCAGTTACTTGTTGATTGAGTTAAGTTCGAGAACAAGTGATGGGAGCCAAACAAAGGAGACAAAGGGAAAGTGAAGGATAACAAGTAGGTCCCTTGTCTTATTTATATTCTATAGAAAAAGGTTAAGCACTTTAAATCTATTGTTCTATATGTAGCTACCCATCTAGGGAAATTGTGTTTATCTGTAGATGTAAAATTCCACATAACAAAGAGGAGCCATATTCGATATGTGGGCCTGGCTGCCACCATGACTGTTTTCTACTCTTGGTTATCAAATGAGAAGGCACTAGAGTGGGGTGGGAATGAAGTGCTCATGCACTGAGACAAAATCAGATGAAGATTGACAAATTTCAGAAACTGTTTTAAACAAGTCACAACAATGATAAGAAGATAAACGATGAGGGCAATTACTGAGATAAAACCCCATCAGACATAATAAATAGAAACATGTCGGAGGTCAATTGTGAAGTAGTTCACAATCGGTCACTGACATGGCAAGGGACAAGTAAACAAAGATTCTAAAGTGAAACATACATGAAAACACTACGCATCAGTACATAACATATCGTGTATATGAAAGCACTCACACAACTATGGTGAGGTACTAGACATCTAATACAGCCACCACGAGTAAGCATGGGAATAATTGCAAAAGGAAAAAGAAAAAATCTTATTAATATTGTTTCAACTCCAAATACATATCATGCAGCTGGTCAATACCCAATACTAGAACATGGACTGTTCATACCGTCACCCGGTGTCAAAACCCTAGCCCTACTGCAAACCAGCTCTCCTAGCTACCAAGAGTTGAGTGGCCTTAGCTCTCAAGCATCAATCAACTATCTCTATTGGCCTCCTCCCAAGTGCTAAAGTCGTTTTCAATGAGGAATGAACACACATTTATAGAGGTCAGGTGATTGTTCACCTACTGTGACCTTTGACCTACCCTTATGACTCTTGAACTTCCTCCCTTCTCTTTCATGCATACCTCCTAGTACATGCTCAATTGACCTTGACATAGTTTTTGGCACCATGATGAGAACATTTACATATCGATAGAAGAGAAAATGCAATGAGAATAAAAGAGGATTGTTAGAAACCCTAATGTTCTTGCGTAGTCAAGATGAGCTACTAAACAGGGTTGTGATGCATTTTTTATGTTTAGTGTTGATTTTCTTACTATTTTTCTTGCCATCATGGTTGACACAATGCTTTGAGCATCTACATGCATCCAACGAGCTTGTTTGTCAACACCCTAATCACATGGTTTCTTACAAAAACCCTAGCTTTCTCCATGAAAACCTTCCACCTGCAAACAAATGATATTGGTCATACATATTTTTCAATAAAGAATTATTTAAATCATAAGTACTTGCTTGAAAGAAAAACACTAATTGGGACCCCTATATAGTCCCCTTCCATGTAATGGCATTGCCAAAACAAGTGGCCTTTGCGGGGTTTTTCTAAGCTTCCTCGATCATGTTATCATCTATATATATGTTATTATCCTTAGAACAAGTGTTGAATGCAACCTCGTTGTCTTGCAATGTCAAAAGGCATAGTTCTTTTAAAACTAGATGTTGTTTTGCCATGTCTTTGGAAACTACAGTAACAAACTCTTTCATAACATCAACCTTGTAGCACATACAACCATTGATTAATCATCAATATAAATTTAATTTAATAAAACAAATTGAAAATATTGTAAATAATAATAGGCAAAAATGTATGGTCGTGAGATGCTATCATCAAGATGGCTCAGCCTTCCATATCCCTTTATAAGAACTCTCAACATTCTTTGTATCACCACTTTAATATGAGTTTTGGGATGTATCCCAACACATTGTTTTATACTATATCTTTGTCAATGTATAATCCAACCCTTTGGATCAGTTAATTAGGCATTGAAAATAGTGGGTTCCTCCTGCTTTCCTTATTCTACATTACAAAGAAAACGTATTTGATGGGCATGGAGCTAGATATGTTTTCCTTGGGTCGCAAATGTGGTGAGGTCACAAAGTCACTATTTAATGAAGCTCACATTTTTTGGAAGAAATTTTGGAGACCTGAAATGCGACTTTGTGACCTACAATGTTTCTCCTATCGCATTTTGTATAGGCAAGGTAGGTTGCATAGTCACAGTGTAGTTTGGGTCATATTTTCAAGTCATGGTGTTGGGGTATCTGTTGCGACCTTACAACCTAAAGGAAGGTCACATAGCCGTAAAAGAGGTAGGCTAAAATAGATCATGATATTTTTCAAGTGTGGTTTTATGACCTTGGGGAGGAGTCACAGATTTGCAATACATATAGGTCACAAATCCTCGCTGCATGAATGAGGCTTATAACTGCAATTTTGTGACTCGTATATAGTCTAGTCACAGATCTAAAGGGCTAAACTTAAACCATGCATAGACTTAGCAACAACTCCAGCTCTTCTGATTAAAGGAACAAGGATCTACTTGATATTTCTGAGTTCAATGTAGCACATACTACAACGTTCGAGCCTTTTCTCTACTTAGAGATCAACTTTAATTGTTGGGGATGCTGATATGGTTTCCCAGGTAACATCACCAAAAGTCTTCCCTAGTACAAGCAGGGTTTCAATAGCACAAACATAACAATAGCTCCAGCTCTTCTCATTAAAGGAACAAGGATTTTCTTGATGTTTCGAAGTCCAGCATAGCACAAACTACAATTTTCGAGCCTTTTCTCTTCTTGAAGATCAATTTTAATTGATGGGGATGTTGATATGGTTTCTCAAGTAACATCACCAAAAGTCTCCCCTAGCATAAGCATGGTTTCCATAGCAATAGTAAGGTTCTAGTTAATCTCACTTTGAAGTAACCGAGGGAGCAATGGAAGTATGACTATGAAAATATCCCATGTGAAGATTCCAGTTCTTTCAAGCAGAATACTAATAATATCAACGGATATAGAGTGATCTCCCATCTTTTTCGTAGCATCAATAGAACTTTTCAAGTCTTTCTTTTGCAAAAATATCCTTATCACCTGCAACTTAGTCAAGCGAGCATGAAGAATGATTGTAAATGGGCTGTGTCATTGCATGAGCTCTTCCATAACACTACTTTCATTACAAACTTTCATGTTGCTTTCTAAAGTCCCATAGCTTCCTTTGTATAGGTCGCATCTGTAGGGGAGAGACGTTAATAGAGACTATAGGAAAGATCACGATTGGATACTATGGCTAGTAAGTAGAATTATGACCCATAGATAGGAATGTGACTCATATATATGATCGAATAGTCCTAATTAGGCCAGGTCACATTTTCAAATTAGAGTGTTGTAGCTCAAACTACGATTTTGTGACCAGCCTAGTCATAAATCTGTTGAGAGATCGTAGTTCTTGCTCAACCAATAGGTCGCATTACCTTATTTGGTTAGTAGAGTGTGATTTTCCCTAATTTTCCAACACATCGTGGGTTCCTCCATTGCTTAGTTTTCTTCATCGAATGACTACCAACGCACTCCATATTCCATTATTCTCTAAGATGGGCATTATGATTTGGTATGCACCCAATGTGCTTCGTTGACACCTAAATGTATGTAGTATCGTCGCGCCTTTCATAAAGGCTCACATTGTGACCACCATATGGCATATTATGTGTATAGTCCCACAATGTGTCATTCATGACTCGCTAGGCTTCGTGGTGATCCTTTATGCATGGTTTACTGATAACCATAAATATATGTGTGTGTTCCAGTACTCGAGCACGTGGCATAATTCTAATTTAATAAAAGTGTCATTTTGTATGTATTCCATGCCACTCCCTTTAAGTCATTTGATTAAAAGTGTGTTGAGGATGAATCACTAAGGAGTGTGATAGTCTCAGTATACAACATTTTGACAGGCCTCTTGTTGTTGAGCTCCTGTCACCATCTAAGAAACAAATTCAACATTGTATCATTGAAACATTAGCCCACTCATTCCATGTAATGTTTTGTTGGCACTATCCATGCATTCTCTTGACATCGACCTTCTTTAACATGAGATATATGCAACAACAATTTTCGACCAGTTAGCCCATTATGAGTCTCCCTAACATTTCCTTGGTATCCACCCAAATATATATTAATAGAAGAATTCACTTCACTTGAATGTTGGATAGTCATCCCCATGCGTTGTCTTATAATTAAAACTTTCAAAGTATGTGTTTCATTAACCATGGCATTGTTTACCTTTCACATTGAAAATATTGTTCCATATAATATGAGCATAACATTCAACAAGCCATTGATATTTACTTTTGAGGACAATGTCATCAAATTCGCTTGAAGTGATCTCTATTTATGATTTGGATGAACTTTTCTTATTTGATCTAGTATTCCTATTTAGCTAGTCTTTAACAATAGTTTTCAACTACTGAATTGCAAATTCGGCTGTTCATTTTGCATTGTTTTCTCCTTGATAGTCTAATGGGGGCTTTCTAGGAGTAAATACCTTAATGGTTGGAAATCCCTTGATTATGTATTCCATGGTGCAAAAAGTCAACAAGGACACTCCTGTCACAGTTTAGAACCTGTGGTGCCAATACAATATCTCATATGTTCCATTTCAATCCCTACAAAGAAAAAGGGATAAATAATTAAAATTATTAAAATAATTTCATATGGAGGTGATAGTAAAAAATTGAAACTAAATTATATGTGTAAAACAAGAGGTGCTCGAAACCAAAAATCAATACAACATTTAGGCACCTTACCAGACTTATGAATTGCAAGTAATTTATGTGATGCAAAAGCAATGCTGCAACTATAGATTCAAGGGTGTAGAGTAAGATGGCAATTTGAGGAATCTTAATTCACTCAATGGGAGGAGGACCAAGACAAAGTAGGGTTACTGTCATGATGCATTATCACCAACCCTTATGCATATGTGTGATCATGCTTCGAGGTGAGTGGTGGGGTACCCAAAATTTTGAATATGCCCAAAAATTTCAGTGGTGTTGTAGTGGCTACAACAATTGGCGAACCACTGGTAGAATCCAGTATCTCTGTCAACACCACTGTAATAGTTCGAGTGCGAATAATGATGCAAGGGAATATTGAACAAACACCATGGGTACCTCTTGCATGGCCACGACCTTTGCATATATGCCTTCCCTTGTGCCTCTGCTAGGTCTTGCCAGTCAGTAAACACCCCATTGATAGTTCACACATGTCGATAGTTGATGATGATGCAAAGAACCAATCAGAGGAATTATTGTATTCATAATTTTAAAAGTACATTTTTGGTGTTGATCCACTACCAGCAGGCCTGGATAGTACCCTGGTGGATCCACTTCAAGAAATCACAAACGTTGCTTCATTGCCAATGAGCCTGGTCAGTACCCCATTGGAGTCGTTGCATTATCTCTCTATGCATGAAGCCTTTCTCAATCCTTTACCTTTTATTTGGTTTCATTTTATTTTACATGTGAAGTTTCACTTAATTCGGGGCATTCATTGTGCTAGGGCGAATGAGGGATCCCGACTTATTTTATGAACAAGAGAGGTTGTTTCTTATTTGACATAAACTAAGAGATATCCTGATTTAGGTTTGCCCTCATTTCAAGATTTCACATCTCATTTCCAATCAAAAAGTAAAAAAGAACAGAAGTCATTAAAACAATCAAGACCATGTTGGGCACTAGGTTTAGGTTATGTGAATAGGTCATTTAAACAGATTAAGCTTCCCCATCAGTAATTTGTTCATATTTTCCCTGCTAATAAATTTGACTCATAGGAGAGATATTCAAGATGAAAATTTGATGACTTGCTCTAAGAGAGGCTACCCATTGGCGTAACCATCACTACTTCACACAATCACAGGGCTAGGGTTTTAGTTCTAGGGCTAGGTGACCACGAAACTCTCCTAGGGTTTACAAACCGGTGAGAAGTGGTCGAAGCAATGCACTTGGAGTAAGAGATACAGGTTTGAGAAAGCTATTCACAGACCCACAACTTTGGAATCTTCATGTTCATGAAGGCTCATGCAGGGACATGTAACATAGGTGAAAATTCCATGTTAGGTCAAAGGTGAGTGTGTGCCAAGCAAGAAGGAAAGTATATGATGCAATGCAACAACCACGTTTAATGACCCAATGTAATGCTATGTGTAGAAGAGATCAACTAATTTCCATTAAAGGACCAATGAAATGTGTATGCAGAGATTTCATGAATGCAATTCAAGAACAAACAAATGCAAGGACATGAGTGTAGAAGAAATAAGCAGGGAACTAACTACCTACAGTAAACAAAATGAAACATGAAAAATTTAAATCAGAAGAAAATTCTAATCAACAAACTAATAAGTAAGGCTAAAACCTAACTAGTGTAAACCCTAAATACTAAATTAACCAAAGCATAGCTTGGGTTATGTGAATTCAAAATTCCAATGTAGCCACTGCAAGAGTTCCCAACCTATGAAAACAAATATGACAACAATTAGAATTTGTTGGAAGAGTTGTGCAAAAAATAGCATGTTTACGTGTAAAGCATGCACAATAGAAAGAAAATCTTTTCCACTTAGAGGGGAACATGTCAGAGAAGACCTTTCAAGACAAACTGCAACCCAATCCTGGTAAACTGAACCACAAGTGTGAAATTTATAGTCATCCAGCCATAACATACATCCGTTTATGCTTAACCCTAAATCTAATGCAAGTAAGGCAAGATGCTACCGGCTAGTAAAGGAATATGCTAGATTAATCCAATCAGCCACCCTATCATGATGTAGAAGATCATCAACCTAATAACCATGAAAAGAGGGGCCTCTCTTGGGTTTAACTAAGATCCTTGAGGATTCAAACACGTAAACCCTAATTTTAGAAACCCTAGTTTGAAATTTTTGATGGACTGCATTAAGGATGTGAGGACCTGACATAAACATCAGTGGAAGCTGAAGTGCCTCATCATCCTAGCTAAACTCTAAACCTTCGAATGACACACCATCCAATATTTGTAGCTTCGCAAGATTTGTAGATGGGTGTATACAGTTATTGTTGGTTGTGACCGAACACCTATCAGTGAAAATATTGTGGATGGGATTCATTGTTTGAATATTTATATATCAACAGCTCGACAAATGAGACTCTTTAGATTCTTGAGAATTAACTGAATCGGCCGCAAGAGTGTTAGGCAAAGGGGAGATCATGCGATTGGCCCATTTCCAAAGAGGAGATTGAAAGGTATCATTTGATTGCGCATGTTGACAGATTGTATTGGCTGGGAGACAATAAAAAATATTTGAGACAATGGCCATAGCACTTCCTTTAGCAAACAAATTAGGATATAGAGGTTGATGCGCATCAGTTGAAATGTGATGGAAATATTTTCTCAGAGAGACATTGATCGAACCAGAGGGTTTCCAAGATGAGCTCGCATCTGGCGGGATGATGTTGAGAGGAGCCTAATGTGCAGAAACCCTAATTTGACTTGGTTTAGGGGTCTCATCAAGAGCGTGAGAACCTAACATAACCATCAGCGGAAGTTGAAGTGCCTCAACCTCCTCATGATTCCCTAAAAGTTTGAAAGGTTGGTCAGACAATTATGGTGGCTCTGTAGGATCAATGGACATATATGTAGGATAATCACCAGAGGCATGAGTGAATATAATTTTGGTCAAATGAAAATTCATTGAAACCATGAGTTTGATCAAGTTGGGTATCTCATAAATAAGGCTCTTCCTGACTTGGGGCTGAAGCAGGATGAATGAGGGAACCAACTTGAGCTAGGTGAGATGCAGGGCCCTCTTCCTCACTTGTTAAAGACTACAAGTGGAAAATATCACGCATAAGGGATTCAGAATATCCATCCTTTGACTGTGAAACCTCACCCCCATGCACCTGATTGTAATCAGTGCTAGTGAGATAAATATATGAATGATCTGAAGGAAGCACCGGTGCAGTAGACCCATAGACTAAATCAGGATAGGATGGATGCACAGGGTCAAATGAAGGAGTAGCGATCGAACCCAGATTGACATCCTGCTCATTTACATTCGCCAAAGAGAAAGACAGATTTACAAGCCTGGTATGTTCTATGGATTTGATAAGGCAGTCAACATTACCTGAGACAAGACCAACACCATAGTGCACAGTTGAATGAGATTTCGAGATATAGTGCGACATATGTTGAATGTACTCGATCGAAACAAATTTTATGTGATTTTCAGATTCAAAACCAAAAGAATGAAAGAGGGATTTAGAGATGAGACCGTAAGATTTGTTTCATAGAAAGCATTGTTCAACATTTGAACCATCTATGGCCACATTATTATTATGTAACAAGTCAATAGGAGGATGAGAAATCCCACAAACAATACTCCCTTCCTCGAGGGTTTAAGGTTGTTCCAGATTCAAAGGGATAGGAAAAACAAGATTACGAGTGGAATCTGGGCACTTTCTAATATCCAAATTATGATGATACTAATGTGAAACAGGAACAGTTTCTAATTGAAAATGTTGTAAAGAAACGAGAACCAGTTGTTGAAAATTTATATTCAAATACACCCAGTCGACATCACTTTTAGGAAATTCAAATCAAATATGCACATATATAAAAGAAAAATCCTCTAAATATTCCTTAGGTTTCATCCTAAGCTCATTTATCCGCTTTAACACATCTTGAAAATCCTACCTATCAACTACTTGTTAAAGCTTACCGTAGCTAGACCCACATACCAAATGGGGCTCCTATTCCAAATGGTGTGAAGACTAATTGGGACTTTACACCAAGGAGACCCCTTAGATGTTTGCAGTACATTTTGTCCCATCAACAAATTGGCACGAGAAGGAGGGCTAAATGACAAGCTGAGCCCTTTGAGCCTGGAATTTAGTCTCATATCTATGAATGGCTCTGACTAGAATCTTGCTCCTGGGGTGTTTATCTAGTTTGTCTATTTTTCTATTTTCCATTCCCGAGGTGCAACTCCATCACTTATCTCAGTTAAAGTTTGATGGTGAGGATGGAACACCTTTAATCGAGCACATTTCTCACTTCCTTGAGTTTTGTGAATCTTTTGATATCGACAACGAAGAGTTTGCTTGTGCGTTTTTCTTCCTCACCCTTGAAGTTTGCGCCAAGAAATGGTGCCACATGTTGCCAGTAGCATCCATTCATTCGTTCGAGCAACTCGTCGGTAAGCTCTAACAAGTGGTTGATAGGTACGATTTTCAATAGGGGTGATTTTAGGGGCGAATGTTTGCCCTTTGGCGAAATTAAGGGGTTTTAAATTTTTAGTGGGCGAATATTTTGTATCATAGTACATTTTTACAAATCACGTCAAATATCCCACCTTATTTTAAGGGAGAGGGTAGTAAAGGTAAATTTAGCCCTTGAAATTAGGAGTTACAACCTTCCATTCGCCCATTTTCAAGAATAGGTTTTATTTAAGTGAATCCATTCGCCCGTTTTCAATAATATGTTTTATTTAAGTGAATCCTATGGGCCAAAGGCCCAAATACCATATTTATAAAAGAGGTATGGTAAATTAATAAAAATATAAATAAATGAGAGATATGGTAAATAAATAAATAAAATTTTATATTTACTCCATCAGTCACCTTATATACATGCAAGGGTCTAAACAAATAAAAATATAAGTAAAGTGGAGGTATGGTAAATAAATAAAATGTATTTTTATACTTAATCAAAAGGTATGGTAAATAATTAAAAATATAAATAAACTAGACATATGGTAAATAAATAAAACCTCTTTTCATATTTAGTCCATAACGATCGTTCTATTTATGAAGGCTCAAGAAAGAGGTTTTATTTAAGTGAATCCTATGGGCCAAATACCATATTTGTAAAAGAGGTATGGTAAATTAATAAAAATATAAATAAACGAGAGGTATGGTAAACAAAAAAAACGTTTTTTTATATTTACTCCATAAGTCACCTTATATTTAGGCACACTCAAAAAATGGGTTATATTTAGGTGAAACCTATGGGCAAAATACTATGGGACAAATACCATGGACTAGATTGTTATTAATACCATGCAAAAAA
>APFE031479651.1:95944-122543 GCA_000404065.3 Pinus taeda
TCATCCTCAATCTGATGGGCAAACTGAGATAGTAAACAAATGTTTGGAAGGATATATTCATTGCTTTGTATATGATAAACAGACACAACGGGTCAAATGGTTGCCTCTGGTTGAATGGTGCTATAACACTTCCTTCCATTCAACAACAAAAATTACCCCATTTATGGCACTTTGTGGGTATCAACCACCATCCATCACATCATATTTAAGAGAAAATTCTAACGTTAAGGCAGTGGAACATCACATCGAACATCAACAACAAGTCCTCCAACTCTTAAAGGATAACCTCGTGTTGGAATAGAATAGAATGAAACAACAAGCAGATCAACATCGCAGCGAAAGAAGTTTTGATGTAGGTGATTGGGTATTCTTATGGCTACAACCATATTAACAAATATCTCTCAAGCAGGCTACAAAGGATAATAAATTATCACCAAAGTATGATGGTCCATACAAGGTGTTGCAAAATATTGGTACGATGGCATACAAATTGGAACTTCCTGGAGCTTCTCGATTGCACCCAGTTTTCCATGTTTCATGTTTAAAGAAGGTTATAGGCAACAAGATCTTAGTTCAAACAATATTTCCAGAACTTGACGAGGAAGGAAAAATTATATTGGAACTAGAAGCAGTCACAGAAACAAGAACTCGATAGCTATGAAATCGATCAATTTTAGAGTATCTTATCAAGTGGAAGAAATTATCCCCTGAAGATTCCACATGGGAGGATGATAATTTTATACAGAAGCATCTAGAACTACTCAAGCATTGAGGACAACACTTTTTTTGAAGGAGATGGGAATGGTGGGTCCCTATAATACTAGTGATTACCCCATTACTATTGTAGTTATACCCCTTATTAATATTGTTGTGCCCCTATTGTCCCCATATTTTTATATTTTGCCCCATAGAATCCCTCTATTGTTACTTTTGTGGCTTTATATTATTATTGTTAGGTTAGCTAGGTTATATTATGACTCCTTAGACTCCTATATAAAGAAAGGAGGTTGCCACCTCGAAGAGGCTGAATTTTAGGGCATTGATCTATCTTTTTCTTGAGCTGGTTTCATAACATCCAGATTCAAAGGGATAGGCAAAACAAGATTAAGGGTAGAATCTGGGCACTTTGTAATATGAAAATTATGATGGTATTAATGTGAAACAGGAACATTTTCTAATCGAAAATGTTGTAAAGAAACGAGAACCAGTCGTTGAAAATTTATACTCAAATACACCTAGTCGACATCACTTTTAGGAAATTGAAAGCAAATATGCACATATCTAAAAGAAAAATCCTCTAAATATTCCCCAGGTTTCATCCTAAGCTCATTTATCCTCTTTAACACATCTTGAAAATCGTACCTATCAACTACCTATTAGAGCTTACCAACGAGTTGCTCGAACAAATGAGTGGACATTACTGGCAACATGTGGCACCATTGCTTGGCACAAACTTCAAGGGTGAGGGAGAAAAACGCACAAGCAAACTCTTCATTGTCGATATCAAATGATTCACAAAACTCGAGGAAGTGAGAAATGTGCTCGATTAAAGGTGTTCGATCCTCGCCATCAAACTTTAATTGAGATAAGTGATGGAGTTTCGCCTTGGGATGGAAAATAGAAAAATAGACAAACCAGATAAACACCCCGAGAGCAAGATTCTGTTTGGAGCCATTAACAGATATGAGACTAAACTCCAGGCTCCAAGGGCTCAGCTTGTCATTTAGCCCTCCTTCTAGCGCCAATTTGTTGATGGGCTAAAATGTACCGCCAACGTCTAAGGGGTCTCTTCGGTGTAAAGTCCCAATTACTCTTCACACATTTGGAATAGGAGACCCATTTGGTATGTGGGTCCAGCTGCAACCATGATTGTTTTCTGCTCTTAGTTATCAAATGAGAAGGTGTCAGTGTGGGGTGGGAATGAAGTGCTCGGGAAGTGAAACAAAGTCAGACCAAGATTGACAAATTGCAGAAACGGGTCTAAACAAGTTAAAACAACGATAAGAAGAGATAAACAATGAGGGAAACTAGTGAGCTAAAACCCCATCAGACATAAGAAACAGGAACATGCTGGAGGTCAATTGCGAAGTAGTTCGCAATAGGTCACCAACATGGCAAGGAACGAGTAAACACATATTCTAAAGTGAAACATACATGCAACCACTATGTATGAGTCCATAACATCTCGCGTATATGAAACTACTCATACAACTATGGTGAGGTACTAGATAGCTAACACAAACACCATGAGTAAGCATGGGAATCATCGCAAATGGAAAAAGAAAACATCTTATTAATATTGCTGCAAGTTCAAATACATGTCATGCAACTGGTCAATACCTAGTAGTGGAACATGGACTCTTCATACCGTTGCCCGGTGTCAAAACCCTAGCCCTACTGCAAAGCCACTCTCCTAGCTACCAAGACCTGAGTGGCCTTAACTCTCATGCATCAATCAACTATATCTATTGGCCTCCTCCCAAGTGCTAAAGTCCTTTTCAATGAGGCATGAAGGCACATTTATAGAGGTGAGGTGATTGTTCACCTACTGTGACGTTTGACCTACACTCATGACTCTTTAACTTCCTCACTACTCTCTCATGCCTACTGCCTAGGACATGCTTAATCGAACTTAACATAGTTGTTCGCACCATGATGAGAACATTTACATATTGATAGAAGGGAAAATGTGAGGAGAATAAAAGAGGGTTGCTATAAACCCTAATGTTGTTGCAAAGTCAATATGAGTTATTAAACAGGGTTGTGATGCATTTGTTATGTTGAATATTGATTTGCCTACTATTGTTCCTACCATAATGGTTGACATAATGCTTCAAGCATCTACATGGATCCAGCTAGCATGTTTGTCGACACCCTAATCACACGGTTTCATACAAAAAGCCTAGATTTCTCCATTGAAGCCTTCCACGTGCAAACAAATGACATTGGTCGTACATACTTTTCAACAAAGAGTGATTTAAAGCATAAGTACTTGCTTGCAAGAAAAACACTAATTGCGACCCGTGTACTCCCTTCCATGTAATGGTGTTGTCAAAACAAGTGGCCTTCGTGGGTTTTTTTCTAAGCTTCCTCAATCATGTTATCATCCATATATCTGTTATTATCCTTTGAACAAGTGTTGAATGCAGCCTCGTTGTCTTGCAATGTCAAAAGGCATAGTGCTTTTAAAACTGGATGATGTTTTTCCATGTCTCTGGAAACTACAGTAACAAACGCTTTCGCAACATCAACCCTACAGCACATACGACCATTGATTAATCATCAATATAAGTTTACTTTAATAAAACAAGTAGCAAATATTATAACTAATAATAGGCAAAAATGTATTGCCCTGAGATACTATCAACAAGATGGATTAGCATTCCATAGACCTTGATAATGGCTCTCAACATTCTTTATATCACCCCTTTAATATGCTTTTTGGGATGTTTCCCAACACATTATTTGATACTGTATGTTTTTCGATGTATAATCCAACCCTTTGGATCAGTTAATTAGGCATTGAAAGTAGTGCATTCCTCCTTATTTCTTTATCTTACATTACGAAGAAAACATATTTGTTGGGCAAGGAGCTAGATATGTTTTCCTTTGGTCGAAAATTTGGTGAGGTCGCATAGTCACCATTTGATTGAGGTCACATTGTCCAGAAACAATGTTGGAGCCCTGAAACGGGACTTTGCAACATGCAATGTTGCTCTCGTCGCATTTCGTATAGGCAAGGTAGGTTGCATAGTCACAACATAGTTTGAGTCGTACTTTCAGGTCATGGTGTTGGGGCCTCTGTTGCAATCTTGCGACCTAAAGGAAGGTCGCATAGTCACAAAAGTGGGAGGCTTACAAGGGTCATGAGATTTTTCAAGTGTGGTTTTGCGACCTTCAAGAGGGGTCATAGAGTCACAATATATATAGGTCACAAATCCTCGCTGCATGAATGAGGATTATAACTGCAATTTTACAACTTGGAAATATTCTAGCCATAGATGTGAAGGGCTAAACTTAACCCATGCACAGAATTAGCAACAACTCCAGCTCTTTTGATTAAAGGAAAAAGGATCTAGTTGATGTTTCTGATTTCAATGTAGCACATACTACAACGTTCAATCCTTTTCTCTACTCAAAGGTCAACTTTAATTGTTGGGGATGTTGATATGGTTTCCCAAGTAACATCACCAAAATTCTTCCCCAGTACAAGTAGAGTTTCCATAGCACAAACATAACAACAACTCCAGCTCTTCTAATTAAAGGAACAAGAATCTGCTTGATGTTTCTGAGTTCAACGTAGCACAAACTACAATGTTCAATCCTTTTATCTACTCGAATATCAACCTTAATTGATGGGGATGTTGATATGGTTACTGGTAACATCACCAAAAGTCTTCCCTAAAACAAGCATGGTTTCCATAGCAACAATGAGGTGCCAGTTAATATCACTTTGAAGTAACTGAGGGATCAATGGAAGTATGAGTATGCAAATATTCCACATGAATATTCCACTTTTTTCAACCAGAATACTAATAATATCAATAGATATAGAATGATCTCCCATCTTTCTCATAACATCAATAGCACTTTTCAAGTCATTCCTTTGTCAAAATCTCCTTATCACCTGCAACTTAGTCAAGCAAGCTTAAAGAATGCTTGTAAACGTGTTGATATGGATTTAAACAGGAACACAACAAATTATAGAGATAACCATAAACATAGAGATGCAGCGGAAATAATACTTCATTTCATTAATGTAAAATACTAAAATATGCTTACAAACAAAATTGGAAATAAACCAGCTAGGGTGATGGTAACATATCTCTGAGAAGAGATGTGGTGGCTACATGCCTCTGAACTGTGTTAGAATGAGGCTCGAAGGCCTGTATATTGTTGAGAAATAATGGAAAACCCTTAACATCTCAAAACCCAACCTTAGAATATGAAACGCGAAATTGTGGGCCCTGTTTTGGGTAAGTTGGTACATCAACTTCTCGGGGTCGTAACTTTGGCACCCAATCTCTATTTGACACATACAATAGCTCATTAGAAAGATCTATCCAAGAGCTATAACTTTGGGAAGAGAAACATCAATTCATCGACCCATGTTGCTCCCAGATTTCCCAAAAAATGTCGTTTAGAGCCTCAAAACGGCTCCGGAAGTTCAAGACCTGAAAAACTGCTAAAAATAGTAAACTATGCTGTAAGTAAGGAAAATAAAAAAAATGAAAGAGAAATTTGTGGGGGTCCAAATGGGATAGGTGGGTGGCACACCTGGATCATTCCTCCCCCATTAGGAAGCAATGGTCCCCATTGCGTTGAGGTTCTCCATGAGATGAGGAAGCTGCTGCTGAACTTGTTCCTTGGTGAGTTGTTCTGCAGTCTCTGATGTGTTCGGTAATGGTGGCAAGCATTGTCGATGACTGTACACATTGAACACTCGGTGCAAGTGAAGGAATGGAGGAATGTTGTGCTCCAAAGAATTGTTTCCCATGGCCTTGGTAATGCTACGAGGACCATGTTAGAGTGGTCAGAGCTTCTGATAGGCTATTGTAACGCATTCTTTCTATAAATGCAACTAGACATTGTAGCCCACTAAAACTTGTGTGGTACCCCTATGGGTGAGGAGAAGTTGTTCTTGTGATCTGGCATGACCATATCCCTTTGTTGCTGCTACTGTGTAGAGGAACCCTTCACAGGGGTCATGGATGTGGTGATGATCTTCCCCTTACTTTGGGAGTGAACCAGACATAAAATAAATTTCCTAGTCTATGAGATGAACTTGCTATCTTTCTTGTAGTGATCAAAGAGGTGGCGGTAGGTGGGGCTACCTCTGGTATCCTGTATAATGAATTACACAAAGAAATAATGACAGCACGAGGCCTTGATTCATACACAACATGTTGCCTCCACAAGTATGGCTTGCCTAATAGTACATCACAAACATCGAAAGGTGT
The DNA here is from genome assembly GCA_000404065.3 of Pinus taeda. NCBI lineage: Eukaryota > Viridiplantae > Streptophyta > Pinopsida > Pinales > Pinaceae > Pinus > Pinus taeda. The sequence continues at coordinate 101,905 of APFE031479651.1, forward strand.
AACATCACACAATACCTCATCTGTGAAGGGCTTGATGCTGTAGGGAAGGCGGCACTGCTGGTGAACTTTGAGATCTCGTCCTTCATGAAGCCGCCCGTTACTGTATGGCTGTGGTTGTGGTGCAGTCGGTAGGCCCAACCGCTTCACGACCTCTACGGAAATGAGGTTCTTTTGGGTACCACTGTTGACAATGAATTGTAGCGGTGAACCCTTCACCCACATTTGTGAGTGGAAAAGACGTTCCCCCTCCTCTAGATCTTATGGTTCATTCTTCTGGAGCTTGGCGGTGGCAACAGTGATGTTGGGCTCTGCATCAATGATTTGCTTCCCTTTTCCATTCCCCTTATCGAGTTCTGGCCTAGGGTCAGAACATGCACCTGATTATGAAACCTTCAACTTAGCCACCAATGACTGCTTTGTCTAACATTCACTTGTGTTATGAGTGGGACTCTTGTGGAACTCACACCACTTTCATGTGTCCTTCTTTGACTTTGTGGTTTTTTTCTTTTCTTGCAGCTTCGACGGGTTGTCTTGGGTCACCCTGCCTTGGCTTTGCCCTTTGGCCTTTGGATTTGTAGATCTAAATTCTTGCTTCTTCTATTTGAACTTTTGCTTGATTTTTTGACAGCGTATTAGTATGTCATGCCGAGTGAGGAGATGTTTAGGAACTCCATCTCTTCCTAGATGTATTTGTGTGGGAAGTCCTAGTATTTGAGTACCAAATGCAGCTCAGAGTCCTTGATAACCAACTGTGTGCGAAGGGTATGAAAAATATTTGTGAACTCCGACACATCTTGGTCCCTTCCCTACCGTAGTGTGGTCCATTTGATGTATTTGTCCTCGTAGCTTTTGACAAGGTAGTACTACTCCTTGACGGCATCATGAAACGAATCCCAAGTGGGTTCAGCTAAAAATAGTGAGGTTGTACTTTCATTCTTATGCTCACAGTAGGTTTCCCACTAGTACTTGACATGGGGAGCTACTTTGAGAAGAACGAAGACAATCTTTTCCTGACTCGAAAATTCATGAACAGAAAAATACCCATCTAGCAGATTAAACCATTTATCTACGGCATCTACGTCTATTTGACCCTCAAAGATGGGGATTTCAAAATTAACTTCTCCCTTAAAAAATTTGGTGTTTCCAGAGTAGCTGTTGGAAGTTGATGCGCTGCCTCTGTGTAGCCGTTGAAGGATCTAGGTAAAGATGTCCATCATCGAGTTCCTTTGTCGCTTGAGGGCTTCTTCGAGCAAGATTTTGATAGGATCTCCTGCCACCTCATCTTTATTTCCATCCACCACGGTAGGTCGTTAGGACTTGCGAGGCTAGTCTTGCAAAGGTTCGAGCAGTTCAAGCCCTAACTCCTTATATCCCGACCTCGTTGGGGACATGCAAAGAAAAACAAAGAAAAAGTAGACCGCTCTGATACCAATGATCCTGACTTAAATAAGAACACAATAAATTATAGAGATAACCATAAACACAGAGATGCAGCGAAAATAATTCTTCTTTTCATTAATGTAAAATACTAAAATATGCTTACAAACATAATTGGAAATAAACCAGCTAGGGCAATGGTAGCTTATCTCTGAGAAGAGTGTGGCAGCTACATGCCTCTGAACTATGTTACAATGAGGCTCGAAGGCCTATTTATTGTTGAGAAACATTGGAAAACCATTAACATCCCAAAACGTAACCCTAGAAGATGAAACAGCAAATTGTGGGCCTCGTTTTAGGTAAGTTGGTACATCAACTTTCCGAGGTTGTAACATTGGGACCCGATCTTTGTTTGACGCATACAATAGCTCATTAGAAATATCTATTTGAGAACTATAACTTTGGGAAGAGCAACATCGGTCCATGGACCGATGTTGCTCTCAGATTTCCCAAAAAAACATCATTTAGGGCCTCAAAACAACTTTGGAAGTTTAGGACCCAAAAAATTGCTAAAAATAGTAAACTGTGCTGTAATTAAGGAAACTGAAAAAAATGAAAGAGACAGTTGTGGCGGTCCAAATGGGATATGTGGGTGGTCACCAACATCCACCTGGATCATGTGTGGTGTCATTGCATGACCTCTTCTATAACATTACTATCATTACAAACTGTCATGTAACTTTCTGAAGTCCCATGGCTTCCTTTGTATAGGTCACATCTATAGGGGAGAGACGTTAATAGAGATTGTGGAAGAGATCACAGTTGGATACTACGGCTAGTAAGTAGAATTGTGAACTGTAGATAGGAATGTGACTCATATAGATGGTCAAATAGTCACAACTAGGCCAGGTGACATTTTTGGACTACAGTGTTGTAGCTCAAACTGATTTTATAACCATCCTAGTCGCAACTCTATTGAGAGATCATAGTTCTTGCTCACCCCATAGGACCCATTACCTTATTTGGTTAGAAGAGTGCGATGCCCTAATTTTACAATGCATCGTGGGTTCCTTCATTTCTTAGTTTTCTTCGTGGAATGACTGCCAATGCACTCCATATTCCATTACTCTCTGAGATGGGCATTATGATGCGGTATGCACCCAATGTGCTATGTTGACACCTAAATGTATGTAGTATCATCGCGCCTTTCATAAAGGCCCGTATTGTGCCCACCATATGTCATGTTATGTGAATACTCCCACAACATGTCATTCATGACTCGCTAGGCATTGTGTGATCCTTTATGAATGGTTTATTGATAACCATAAATATATGTGTGCATTCCAACACTCGGGAACGTGGCACAATTCTAATTTAATAAAAGTGTCTTCATTTGGTATGTATTGTATGCCACTCCCTTTAAGTTTTTTGATTAAAAGTGTGTTGAGGATGAATCACTAAAGAGTGTGATAGTCTTAGTATACAACATTTTGACAAGCCTCTTGCAATTGAGCTCTAGTCACCATCTGAGTGACACATTCAACATTGAATCATTGAAACATTCGCCCATTCATTCCATGTAATGTTTTGTTGGAACTATCCATGCATTCTCTTGACATCGACCTTTTTTAACATGAGATATATGCAACAAAAATTTTAGATTAGTCTGCCCATTATGAATCTCCCTAACATTTCCCTGGTATCCACCCAAATATATATTAAAAGAACAATTGACTTCAGGTGAATGTTGGCTAGTCGTTCCCATGCATTTCCTTATGTTACAACTTTCAAAGTATGTGCTTCATTATCCATGGCATTGTTTACCTTTCACATTGCAAATATTTTTCCGTAATATACAAGCATAACATTTAACAAGCAATTGATCTTTACTTTTGAGGACAATGTCATCAAAATCTCTTGAAGTTAGCTCTATTTATGAGTTGGATGAACTTTTCTTATTTGATCTAGTCTTCCCATTTAGCCAGTCCTTAACAATAGCTTTCGACTACTGAATTGCAAATTAGGTTGTTGATTTTGCATTGTTTTCTCCTCGATAGTCTAATGTGGTCTTTCTGGGAATAAATACCTTAATCTTTGTAAATCCCTTGATTTTGTATTCCATGGTGCAAAAACTCAACAAAGACACTCCTGTTAGAGTTTAGAACTTGTGGTGCCCATATAGATTATCTTATGCTCCATTTAAAACCCTACAAATAAAAAGGGATAAATACTTAAAACTATGAAAATAATTTCATCTGGAGGTGATAGTAAAAAATTGCAACTAAATTATACGAGTAAAACAAGAGGTGCTCGAAACCGAAAATCAACACAACATTTAGGCACCTTACCGGACTCATGAATTGCAAGTAGTTTATGTGATGCAAAATAAATGGTGCAACTATAGATTCAAGGGCATAGAGTAATATGGAAATTTGAGGAATATTAATGCACTCAAGGGGAAGAGGACCTACAAAAAGCAGAGTTACTGTCATCATGCATTATCACAAACCCTTGTGCATATGTTCTTCGAGGTGATTGGTGGGGTACCCAAAATTTTGAATATGCAAAAAAAATTCGGTGGTGTTGTAGTGGCCAAAAAAAACCTATAGGAGGATCAAATAACCTCTAAGTTCCATTCTTAATAAGTCAATCATATTCATTTTTCATTGCATCCCTCCATTCACCATAATTACTAGCTTCTTCAGAAGAACTGGATTCACTAATTGTAGAATAATTGAATTCACAGTCATGAGAAATGTTACTTGAATACCTCTATAATAACTTCCTATTTCAAAATAATCGTACTTTCTTGGAACCTTTTGAGCACATGTGGATATTCATTAAAGTTGTTAAAGTGCTTGTGATGGTTCTGCATCTTGGAATACAAGTTTTTCAAGAACACTTTCTGACCCTGTAGAAACAATATTGTCCTCCAAATTTTATTTAGCATAAACATCCTCATGAGTAAGATATGGAAGAGCCACAGATGGATCTAGAATTAGAACCCCCTCCCCCCATTCACTATGTGGTACATCATTATCAAACTCAAAATAGAACTTTTTGGATTTAAATTTCTCCAAATGAGTAAGTTTCTTATCAATGGTGGAATTATCTTTGTATAATTCAAGAAAAATAACATCTTTGGAAAGAATGAAATTCTTATTTTCTTCATCATCGAGCTTGTATGGTTTTTAAGTATTAGTGTAAACCAAGAGTATACATTTTTTAATTCTTACAACTAATTTATTTCATTGTTTCTTAGGAATTAAATCAACACATTTAGATCCAAAAAATCTAAAACATTGAACATTTGGGAGTCTATTATAACAAAGTTCATAAGGAGTTTTGTTGTTGATAACATAACATGGACAAATATTTCTAATATAACCTACACAAAGAACTGCTTCTCCCCAAAACATCAATTTCATATTCTTAAAAAACTTCATAGATCTAGTCAAACTAAGAAGAGTTCTATCCATACATTCTACAACACAATTCTATTGTGGATTATAAGGTACGATATTATGATGTTTGATTCCATTGTCCTTCAAATATTTTTTAAAATCATTAGAGGTATATTCACCATCATTATCAAATCTAAGAATCCCAATGTTTAGTTGAGTGTCATTTTGAATCATTGAATGAAAAGCTTTAAAAAATTGAAACACTTGTGACTTATCTTTTAACAAGTACACCCAGCACATTCTTAAATAATAATAAATAAATGGCATTATATATTTATCACCATTTATAGTTGCAATAGGCATAAGTCCCCATAAATATGAATGTATGAGATCTATTTTTCTTGAAGCTCTAGAACAAGAATTATGAAAAGGTTTCTTACAATGTCTTCCGAATACAAGACTGACAAGGTGTAATCTTTCTTGGAAATGTATAGACACCTTTAATACCTTGATTTTTCATAAATTTGAGGCTACCATAATTGATGTGACCAAAAAGAGCATGCCATAATAAGTTGGGATAAAAAATATCACTTTCATCCACTAAAAAGGAAAAACTTTCAGAAGAATTAGTAGATGAAGTACGGTTCAGTTTAAAAGCATACCTTCTTCCACATTGATCATAATAAATTCATGATCATATTCTCTTTGTATTTTAGTGATGCCATCAAAGATAAGAATAGAATTACCCTACTACCCAATATAGATAAGGGACATCAAATTTTGTTGAAGATTTGGAATATAAAATACATCTTGTAGAACATAATTAGCACGATTCAGTATCTTCAAATGAATAGACCCAATTCTAAATGGTTTAATTTGAAATTGATTAAAAAGGTAAAAAAATACATCAAATTTATCACTAAAATTTTCAAAAACATCTTTCCTAAATGTTATATGACAAGTGGCTCCTAAATCCAAAATCCGACTATCTTTCCATGTAGAAAATGAAACAATGAAAACATCATTAATATTAAACTTGTAGTGTGCAACAATGTAATGTGCAGACTCTAATGAGTTTCCCTTATATGGTGGTGGTTGATCTTCCTTTTCATTCAAATTTTCTCTCCTTTCACTAAATTTTTCCCAAGGAATTTTAAAGTTAATAGAAGTATGACCAATTTTACCACATCTAAAACATTTCATAGATAGTCTATCACTAAAATTCATTTGTTATCTATCATTTTTTTGTCTATCTCCTTGATTATTTCCTTCCCCCCTTCCTTTATAATTTTTTCAACCCCAAACTCTAGTACTTTAACCAACTCTAGAAGTTTCACTAGGAGACTTATGATCATTTTGTGCAACGCACAAAGTTGCTACGTTAGAATTTGGTGGAGTGTCTTTCTTTCCAAAGGCCTTTTCTCTCTTAGCTATGTTTCTTACTAGTTTATCAAATGTAATGTCTTTTAACTACTTATTGGCTTGGAGATATTCCAAGTAGTGTGAATAGATAGGGTGAAGGCATTTTAGAAAAGTTGTGAGTTATAAATTTACTTCAATTCCAATGGATTTTATATCATGAAAAATAGCCTTTATTTTAGAGGCATGTTTCAATGGATCATTATCTTTCATCTCCAAATTGAACAATTAAACAATGACTGAATAATTTTGAGTTTTAAGTGTAAATCATATAGTTCTTTTAACTTTTGTAATGCTTTGAATAAAGTATCACAAGAAACAATATATCGACTTACCTACTTTTTCACTGATGCAATGATTAATGCATATGACTTATTGTCTTTTCTCTCCCAAATTGCATGCTACTTCTGGTTATCAAGAGGCTCTGGTGCAGTTTATTTTCCATATTTATCTCTCTTTCCTTAAAAAACTTCCCACAAATCGTTAAAAAAAAGGGCACTTATAATCTTTCTAAACCGCTCTTAATAATTCTTCTTTCTGCTAAGCACAACTCCCATTATGGAAACTATTGAAGTCATAATTGTTTTGCAGTCAAATGAATTCTTCAATAAAATCCTTTTCAAAATTCAAATACATGTAATACTCCTATAAAAAATATAAATCCCTTTATCCTTTTGTTTTAAATTAAAATTGATTTAGTGGTTTGATGGCGGGCTTCAAAAATAATTCAGTGGAGTTCTAGGTTCAAATTTCATTTTCTCCTTTCTCCTTTTATTTATTATCTTATTCAAATCATTAAAGAATTAGAATTCTGACTATGCCCTTTAAAGAAAAGGAAACATATACTTCTTTTTCAAAAAAAAATTACCAAATACTAGTGATGTTCTGAATATGGTGATGCATTGAGTGTTGCCATGAATGCAATAGGAAAATTGTCGTATGAATGGTTACCCTATTTTGCGAGTGTCTAAGAAGAGGCACGTAAGTGTTTTCCCAATAAGGGATTGCTAGCCTCTCCAATTATGTTTGGATCCACACATGACTACTCTCCAAAGAAATTCCTCCACTTCCATATTGACTCATCCACATAATGAGCTTCCAAAGCCAACCCACAATCCATGGACGCCGTGTCCCCTGCTGATTAATCAAACATGACCTATGTCTCTTGCTTGCAATATTTCCTAGATATTCCTTTGTCCTCTTTTCCCATTCAACACGTCCCTTCTTCAACTGAGGCAAAGACGATTGGTTTCAATTGCATTTCTAGTTCCACTAATCAATTGATTATGGGTTCTGAGAGCCGACCATTCTCTCTCTATTAAATGAGTCAAGTAAGAAGGTGCGCAGAGTAGCCACAAGAAATGCCTCTGTGGTTACTCTTGCTTAAATTCTCAGTCAAGTTTCTCTAATAAGAACTAGAAGTATGTTCTCATTTACTATTAAATCGCACATGGGAATACTGACGAAAAAACTTAAGTCCACAATCACACAGACACCTAAACATCTATTATCACGAGAATTCAAAAGGTTGGAACACACACCACAGTAAATGTCACACGCAAGTTCAAATATCAGTGGAACCTCTAGTCCTAAAAATTTGTATTATGGAGAACAAGTGGTCTAAATACGATGCGTAGAGATTGAAGAGGACTCAAACATGCGACAACTGAGAGGGGACGAATAGATCTGAAGATGCACTTGCAGTTGTGGAGCAAGGGCAATGATAAAAACGAAGATAATAAGCTAAGGAACTAAAAAGAAACCCTCACCTTCTCAACATGCTCAAACGCCATGATTTTTACCAAAGACTTCCGACATGGACTATGATTTATTCAACAAAATTATCACCTATCTCTCAGTTACCTCTACAACAACATGTTGACATCAAATAAATCACAAGCTTCAACATGTCCTTTATGCCACGATTTTCACACAAACACATGGAGTTTAGAAATATTTTAGCAGCGCTCTAATACCACTGTACAAGACCGTATAAACTCCACCATGAAATTTGTGCAATTTTATTGATGAAAAATTATGCATTTATACATCCACAATGTCAGTACCAAAAAGTTATGTCTAGACGGTGGAAAAACAAAATATACAACTAACTACAACTAATTATTTACATTTACAATCCCGAAGGATCACTTAAAAAAAACAATAGTAAAACAATATAGATATAAGCACTCTTTTTCTCCCAATAAACCATCATTCAAAAGTCCCTTCACAGAGATTTTTTGTGAAATCTGCAACCAAATTAAATTCAACATTAAAAGTCTAATTTGTTAGATTAAATATCAATCTACTTTTGAAACAAGTAAATATTTTTTACAACCCACATTGATAATTCAAATTTGTAAGATAGAAGCATGCTTTATTCTTTCAATAAACCTTTGTTATGATAATACCTTCATTGAGAAATCCAATTTATTGCTTATCGATCCAAGGATAAAAAATTTTAGATCAATTTAAATCTGATAGCTCTAATCTAGAATATGGGAAGAAATAGTGTTGTAGGGTTATTAACAGTAAATGAAAAATATAATTTCAATAATGAAAATATACAATCTAGTGTTTTTTTACCTGTCTGTCTTATTTCAAGATGAAATATGGTGTACAGAGTAATCCAAATCACCAAAATCATAGAAACATTCATATGTTGGAATTCCTTAGCACATAATTGATTAGAATAATTACAATTATGATAATATTTCATAAGAAGAACATGAATAGCGTTGATGGAAAGGAAGAGGAGGAAAAACACACATAGACACAAAAAATAAACTTTTATTCATAAATATTCTCACATACATTCATCCACAAACTTGATGTCTTAGCTTTCACACACTACAATCACCCAACCATGGGTGTATAGGGACCACGATTACCAAATATGGAATCATGCAAACTCTAACTTAGTTTTCCTTTTCTCTAGCCAACTTCTCAGTGCAAACTCACACTCGACTTTTAATATTGGAATTGGCTTAACTCAACTCATCTCTTTATTCATTTCATGTATACTGGAGTAATTTAATATTTCTAACAATCCTTAATTACGATTGTATGACTCAACATTAAACTATCAAAACACAACGATTCCTGTTATGATTACAATAAAAAATTACTTAATTATAACTTGAACATGCCACTAGTCTAAGTACGAGGTAGGTTTACAATAAAAAAATGACTCAAAAAACTCTTACAATGCTAGATTTTCTTTTCCGTTTCTTCCAAATTTTATACTTTCAAAGTTGGTTAATTTTTTGCTATGCTTTCTTGTTGTAAGATTTTTGGCTTAGTGGGGCTTGACCTAGGTTTAGAGTTAATTAGCCAAATAAATTCCAGTACTACTGGCCCTTTCGGCAACAATCCATAGAGCGCAGACTGAGGTCTCACCCGAAGTAGTATGGGAGGGTGCTAGAACCAGGTTTCTGCACCCTGGAGATGTCTGATGAGTTCAAGTGGTCTGTTGTTTGACCCTGCACACAAGTCACCTTGCGCACTTTCCCATACCTCGTGGCTCGATATACTACCTACACGAAGCGCTACTTAGGGTTTGAACATTGTGCTTCTGCATTACTACCCAAAACTTTACTGGTATTCCAATGATAGTTGATTATCTTATCTTACTTACAAGCTCTAAGTTATAGTTAACAACTTAAACCATTCATACAGGTGTGCGCAGTAAATAAACAATATATTTGCAAATTATACCGAACATGCATTAACCCAAGAACAATTACACATAATCATGATAAAACTTCTCTTTATTAATTTCTTCCTAGGTTACAAACATGACTCTGCCCTATGCACTCAGCTGCAAGGGTCCATGCACTCAGCTGTGAACTCCTAGGTCTTTGCGCACTCAGCTACAAATCCTTCTCCTACTCTACAACCCCAAAGACACACTTTCCACTTATGACTCAATCACTTATACATGTCATTCTTCTCTACCATTCTCTTTTACACATAGACTGTCGCTCTATTCATACAATCCCATGGTCCACAAACCATGGGTAGGTCTATCCAGTTGAGATTACATTACAAAACTAGGGTGGACAACCCAGTGATTCTATTATACTTTCACACCCTGCGGCCATAATTCGCGAAGCTTTACAACAAAATTTGGTCATAACTTAGGCTTTGAGCCCCAAAACATGCCTCCGAGGGGATTCCATGCCCAACAGGCCCCCAACACAAACATCATGACTCGCCCTCGAGTCACTCAGTCAGTGCAGTGATCTTGGTGCAAAATCCCTCCAACTATTCTCGAACTACGCAGAGGTCAATAGCGCACTGAGTTGTTGCTTGCTAAATCTGCTACATACGTTGTTCCGAGAACTCTATGTCTGGGGTGCTTCCTTGCATCAATGTGTGCATCACCTATATTTTCGCGAGTTTTCCTTTGATGTCTACCTTGATGCTGAAGGCCATGTTGATCCAAGGTTGGACACATGCTTTTAGGATTGCCTCCTTATGTCGTGCCATGTCCACCTGCTCCATCAGTGCTTTAGCCTGTTGCATCATCGCAAGCCACTAGGTGAGGACCAATATCTATGCAGCTGCTCAAACATTGTCATACCATTGTTGGAGTCCTTGAACCTGTGACTCTAAGCACTGGATGTTGGGGTCCTATTACAAAGTTGTGAGGACTTAAGTGATTCTTCCAACATGCTAGTGTAGTCTCACATTGCAACTCTGATTTCCTCCAATCCCACTATGATAGCACTGGTGCACTATTCTCTGACTTCCGGAGGAGTGGATGGCTATGCCTGTAACCGTAGCTCAGTGATATGAAGATTCAGCTCCATCTAGACCTTTGTTGTTTCTTCCCTGGCCTCGCAGACTCCTGCTATCAACCTGTGGATCCGCACCTCTGCCAGTGGATCTACTAGGATGGTCAGCTCCGAGATGCTCCGGTAGGCGTCACCTATCACTTGCGCCAACCATTGATTTTGCAACCCAATTCATCACATTGCACGTTGAGTTGTTCCATACTTATCTTTTTCTCACTGAGGAATTGGATCACGGGGCTCTCCCTAGCGCCCAGCTCTACCGTTATCCCATCCTGCAAAATATATAGTGTCTCGTGCAGAAGGGAAGCAACATTAACACTAAGACTTTTCATCATGCTAACTGAAAACCTGTCGGCCTCATCTGATGTCACTAGAGTGCCTTCCACCAAAAACATTGTGTTGGTCATCCGCGTGTGCACCATCTGCTCTACTGCTGTGGATCTGACTATGAGGGTACCAACCTAAGGGGGGTGCCCCTGTAATTCATGCTACTGCACTATGAGGGCCCCTAACACAATCGAGTTCTCTTACATGAAATCTTGGAGAGCCTTGTCTGTGACATCGCACACCGTCTCGCTGATGTCATGCAGATCACCCTTGGTTATGGTGATCGGGTCAATGGACAATTTTGATGCCTTAACCTTCTTCCTCAATCTTACTTGCTTTGTCAGGTGTTGGCACTTCAACTATGTGGACGCAGTTCGTGGGTTCATGCCTCCTTCTTGGATTTATACTTCCTTTTTCATGTACCCTTACAAAGGTGTTGTTTGGCCCTCGACCATCTTCACGGCTGCTTCCTGTGCTGTTGCAGGCTTTTCATGTTCAGCTGCTTTCTATGCCACTTCCCATGCTACTCACACTTCTGCTGCTACTATTTCCTTCCGTCATTTTTCGGCCAACTGTGTGATGCGCAACATGTCATCATATTTCTTCCTTTGTGTTTCTAGTCTCTTGAGTTCTGCAATGTTTGGAGTGCACCATTCCGGAGGCCATGCCTCTAAGATAGTGAAAATAGCGTCATCAGTGGCTACAAAAGGTAGCTTCATCCACTGCTTCGTAGGATCCTTGCATGCCCTGATATCGATGTTGTGCATGTCTGCATTAAATTCTACAAAACTCGGCAGACTATTGTAAACCATGGGGGAAAACTGAGGCTTATGGTTGATCCACATTTGGATGGTCATCTCCAAGAGCACCTGGAAGGTCTCAGTGTCACGTATCCTTGTAGCATCCTTCATGGCCTAGAGCAAAGCATACTTCATGGCCTCAGGTAATTCTCTGTCAATTATGGGGAATTGACTATCCTTCGACAATTCCCCTGTTACAAGTACGATGGACAACAACAACCATGTATAGTGGAAGGTTTTACCATGCTCCTAGGCTTCATGCCAATTCCCTAAGAATTCCATGTAGAGGAATTTTGACCAGTTAAACTGGATCCCCTCTGTGCATTGCTTAGCTAGTGCGACCATCGGCACAAGTACTTTGTCAACGCGACACTTGCACATAACTTTTCCTGCTAGGATTTGGGTTGCTACGCATACTACTTTGTCCTTGATGTTGGAGATGGCGTAGCCCATCTTCTTCTTTTCCATCTTGTACTTCATCTTCATGGCCTCCGTGATGGCCAAATCATTGCCCTTTTCTTTCGATATAGTTGCAGGTTCCTTCCTTTTTGCGGAAGCTGAGAAACGTGATGAATTAGGTCTACCGTGATGGGGATGGGCTCCTCCAGCCATAAATACCCATCATGCACCAAGCAGAGTAGATGCCTGATGAAGAAAATGGTTATTGGTGTGCGGTGGAAATGCAACACCCATAGTAGGTTCAACAGCCCTGCCTTTTCCACACTGCGCAACCACTTCTATGGCTCTAATGTTTTCACCATCCTTGTAGTGTTCTACTTCATGATGTTCCCGACCTCAAGGTGAGGGAACTTCTCGAAGTTGTCGAGGTCCCAATCTTCAAATTTCATGGTTGGCACATGGCCCAGGTGTGTTCCCTCAAACATAATTCCATCTGGGAGGAGTGGGGTTTAGAGCGAAGTCTTAATCTCGTCTAGGTCCTTGGGTACTCTCGCCTTCTCTTTTCGCGGGGGGACATAAGCAGGCAGTTTTGTCGCAAAGGGCATAGGTTGAGTATCCACTTCCATGCCTTCATCTTCTTCCTCTGCGACAATAAGATCCTGCAAATCTTATTCTTCTTCATTTATTTCTATGGTGACAACATTCCCTTTCTCCTCCATTGACAGTTTGCTGCACAGAGGGTTCTGCGGGGACACACGTATGGGAGCCATTTCTTTTTTATCCTTCTTGGGTCTTGGCATACGTGTTGATTTTAGGATCTCTACCATAATACTAGCACCTTATGGAACATCTTCCACAGTTATGGCCTACGCGAAATCATTGACAATCACCTCTTCTATCCCCATACCATCCTTAGTTGCGATCATTGTAGCTGTGCAACAATCTGTCACTTGTGAACTCAAGGGCTCAACCAATGCTCAACTGACAACACTTAGGGCTCTGCTCAATCACTCAATTCATAAATGACCAAGTGTTGTTTATCGGGCAACCCTTTGTCTTTTATAGCACGTTTTGAATTTGAATTCAACCATTCCCCCCGTTTCTGGTTCATTAATTCTCCCTTGGTGGTAGATTTTGCCAAACCTTGCTCATAAATCAAGTCCCAAATGGTTGTTGCCTACTCTGTTTGGCCTCAAGTTGAGTATCCCATCATTAATAGTGACTTCAATGGTCACTTTCTTGCCAACTTGCATGGAAGCGCAGCCCCCCATGCACGGTTGCAGATGTTGTGACTCTTTGCTTTTGCGTGCATCTCCAATATCTCTTAGCTCTCGGGCAAGATAGTTTATAGTCCCATGCTCCCTTCCAACTACCTAGAATGCTAAGATTGTTCTTCCATTGGCTAGTCAAGTGGCTGCACCACCCTTGTAGAGTTCCATCCTGGCCTCCATCATGGTTCCTAGAGAATCCCCACCTTTTATTCCTATGGTCGGCCTCGCGCACTTCATCAATTGCAACGTGCTACCCTTGTCACTATGCTTAGTAATATGTGGTCCAAGCCAAGGCATCAAACTGATGAACTCATGGCAATAGGCCGTAACTCTATTATCTTGATCAAACACCCCCTATCTTACCATTCTAGTCTTTTTGCTGAGAAATTATTTCTTTATCTCTTACTCCAGCTTCTTGACTTCCACGTCCACCAGCACACTTTTCTTTCTTAGCTGTACCCTATCTTCTTCAAGTTCTTGGAGTCTAAGGTTTCCCTGTTGGATTTCTTCATCAAGTCCCATGCATTCTATTTCTTGTGGCTGTACGATTCATTCTTTTTGGGCTTCACGAATCATCATCTCTACGGGTGCTGCTATGTGCAGACTAGGCTTTGCATGCTCCATAGGGATTATAGCTTCTGCATCATACTTCAGCTTCAGAAGTGCCCGCGTGGTCAGGGTTTTGCACATGGTCTCATAAGCCGATACAACCACTGGTACGTGCAAGTGCTAGTCAGTTCACTTCACATGGTGGACCGTGTTTAGTGCTTCACATACTTTGTCAAAGGCTTCCATGCAGATAATCTTTGACACACTTGGTCTTATCATACTTCCTATTCATCATTTGCGCCATCATCTTTGATGGGAATGAGCATTTGGGGGTCAACCAAAATCCCTTTCCCTGAAAGAAATTTATTTTCAGACCTGTGGGTTGTGGCCCATAAAGCCTATCGGAAGCGTTTTGAGGCTATAAGCCTTTAAAATCATGGACCACATAACATTATCGGAGCCCATATAATTATTGGCCTTTATTAACATTGGGAGCTTTCAAACATGAGTTTGAGCTTTAAAACCCCGACTAACACATATATTGGGGATACACGGGATAACAAAGAAACCGTGCTCCAAAACCCTTGTTCAGATTTCAAATTCATTGAACCCGCATTTATAAATCTCGTTGGGTCCATGATTTATCCTTTTCCCATGGTGCTATTCCAATGCTTACCTCCAATTACTGACACCTCTGATCACCGATTGGTCCATCGGCATTGTCACCGCATCGCTCTTCAACCATTCAGCTCCTCCATCCCTTGACCTCTGTCAAATGCGATCGCTGATCACGCCTAGACCATTGATTGGAAATCTTGATGTAATGGTCTAGGATCCATTAGATTATTGCAGTCGAACTATTTGATAGTTGGACTTCAATAACACCGTAAGGCCTTCGACGATGTGATAAAGGATCTGGACCATGGATCATTTAGATCCAATGGTTACTGTGTATTCTTTCCTGTTTCTGCCTTAATCTAATCTTCTGCCATTTAAATGAATTTTGTGTTAAACAGAGTTCTGCCACAGTCTATCAAGCATACATAAGTTCAACACAAGGTCGCTATCACGCCTGATGGTCGATCAACACACTCAAAATTGGGATTTAAACCCTCGGCACACACATATGAAACATAGTTGGAAAAACCGTTAATGCATATATAAAATATATATATATATATATATATATATATATATATATATATATATATATATATATATATAGATATATATATATATAGATATAGATATATAGATAACACAGACAGGCACACAGTGTAACATAAACCCACATATAGTATATTAACGTAGCACGATTAGAATCCTAAGGCATTTCAGCCTTAGCAACAGTTCTCCTTTCTACTACATCTTGTCTATCTACAACTCCCTCTCTTGAACACGCAGGTTCGTATATATATAGGAAGTGTTGGATTGGACCACGGAAGGATCTGATCAATCCTCTATCAAAAGCCCTTAAAGCTTGATAATGCATGCATATGTGGTAGAATATATCTATCTAAAGGAACACTGGATTGGATCACTAGGAAGGATCTGATCATATCCCTTCCTTAAATATCTCAACTAATTTGTATACATGGCAAATTACATTTAAATCAAGTTTCCTCGAGGCTTTATCCATTCCATCTTTAAATCTGTTTTAAAACATATTTTTCCCTATTTTTCTCCCCTGTTCCACGTCTTCCTCCTTTTTCTCTTTGGATTCCTCCCATTGATTAAGGGTGCTAGATGCTCCCGCATCAGTATTGCCAACTCCTGCTTGTTGGTCGTGCTTCCTAACATAAGGACAGTGTGTGTTCATGCAAGTTGCGCACCATATGCCTCTACCCATCTGGGGTGGTGGGTACATAGGCTGTTCCGTCTGTCACACCCAACTTTCATCCACATCTGAGGCTTTCCAAACTACATGAGCATCATTCTTCTACATTCACACCAGTCCTCAAAACTTCTTTGATGTGTACCCCACCATCTTGTGGGCATAGTATGTAGTGCCCATTTCAGAGCATCAAACTATTGTTGTTACGACACTTATTTTTCAAATTTGTTCACGAAATCATCCACCTCGCTTAGCCCATCATACATAGGCATATCTCTTACCTCTATTATCATGCAGTACAATGACCTTACCATCATGTTGCAATTGAGCGTGGTTACCTCGTGTAACCAGTTGTGCCATTGTTCTATTTCCTCGTCCGAATCTGAGTTATGGGAGCCTTAGCACTCCCATGAGAGTCTACCATTTGCTGTTGGATTCATCTAGTCCTACTCTTGCGTGGTTATCTTGTAAATACAATCTAGATTGTTGTTGCTATCATAGTCATGCACTGGCTCGGTGTAGCACGATCCTTCCACAGGGTGTAAAGGTACCACTATGCACAGTCACATTTTCTCAAAAATCACCTTGCACTTCTTTAGATTTATCACTCCATTCATGTCAATGGCCCAATCTATTTTGAGTAATGCAAGATAGGAATTGTTGTCATCAACAATCTCTATCACTTCGAAATTGGCAAGCGTGCTCACACCTTCGATATCTACCACTATTCCCTACAATCTTCCCATAGGTAGGATCTTTTGTTGGTTTTCCATTTGCAATTGAATAGGAGACCATTACAATGCAGGCCTGGCCATGCGCTCCCATGTCTTCTTTGGCAGGACGTTCACGTCTGATCTTAGATCCAAAATCACTTGATCCACTTCATATTCCCTAATTTGTGCTATCAATCTCACCTCTCTTCTTGTTCGCATTGTGTGCTTCTCGAGCTCCCAAGATATGCGTGGTTCTCCTGGCACAGTCTCGACACATCTAGTTATGAGTTCTTGCAGCCCCTTCGTAGCGTTGCTGTCACACAGTAGCTTCATGCATGTATATGAAAAGGTAGTAAGCATTGATGGGTCCATTCCTGGTTCGATTTTGTCTTTACTACCTGAAGTGGAGGCCTCCATGAAGCTCCTTTTAGCTTCTATGAATGTCTCCTTAGCGTGCTCCAAATAAAATTATGGTTCCTTTGTTGGAGCCTTGTGAACCCAGGCACTCTCTTCCAGCTGCATGCCTTTGCCATCTCCTATTGTGATACCACATACGAGCACGATATTTACATTCAGGTCTTCGTTGCACAACTTAGACCTCATCATTTGCAGGTTCTGAGTCAGGAGAGGTTGGAGTTTTCCTTTATTATAGAACCTTGCTATCAGTGTGGAGCAGTCCTTTGTATCATGATCAAAATGGTTACAATATAAACATGATGCTCTCATTCGATTTTTACAATCACCAGCATAATTCCCTAGCCCACCACAATTATAACACATCAACTGTCTGCGACTTCTTCCTGGTCCCATTCCACCTCGACCTCATTCACGCTCCTGAAATCTAGTGCACGCCATCCCTGCATTTTGACCGAGGGCTTGCATTTTGGTCTAAACTCTGTAGGTAGGAGTCCAATCCATCATTAGTTCATGACTTGTACTGGTACGCTCATCATGGCCTAACGACCTAGCAATTGCTAGGAAGTCTACGTATACTTCTATAATAGATGGCAATTATCTATAACATGCTTCCCTCTTATCTGAAAAATCACACACCATAATGTAGGCATCATGCTTGATCCTGCTTATGCTTCTGGTCTCAATGGCATTGGTCCTCCTCCTGCTAGGTAGTTCATGAAGATTGGAAAATGGTCCTTGTCATGTCCTTGGCCCTTGCACTTTGCGCACCATACCTCCTCGCGTGCTTCTAGGCGAGCTGTCCTGTCTTGTTTCAAACTCTCCATCTCAAGACATAAGTTTTCAACTATGCGTCGATCTGTTGCACTCCCAAGTTAGGATATTATCAGGGTCTTGTGCAGTTTCATTGTGATCTCCAAGGCCTCAGCCTGAGTGGATAGCTTCTTTGTGACAATGCCTTTGTTAGATGTGGCGTTAGCAACGCTACAAACCATGCGTAGTGTTTCCCATCTGTCAAGGTCATGTTGGCTTCACGAATCATACCTTTCAGTCTCTGATCTAGCTGCCAGGGGATCTCTCATGGAAGCATAATGATTTCCTTAAATCCAATAATCGACTGTGTCTCTGATTTTGGCTTGCTAAATTCCCTATTTAGCGCAACTTGGATATTGGCGATCCCTGTGTTTGGATTGTCGTTGGAATGCTTAATGCACCACATCAGTGCACGATCCTACAAAGTGCTGACCAGTGTTGCTTTCTTTATATTATCATCCATGACTCCCTGCACTTCCCATATAGCCTTTACCACGAATCAAGACTGGTGTGGATATTCATTCCCTACTCCTTTGAACACCGACAATTTTATCACGCTTGCCATATTGAACTGTGGTGGTGGTGGAGGTGGTGTGGGCAAAGACAGGGGTAAAGATGGTGAGACTAGCAGTGGTGTAGGTGGAACTGGTATACACAGAATTCACTGCCTTATCAAACTGATTGCACTTCTTGGTGAAACCTTCAGAATCTCTTCCTCACTTTCTCATGGAGGTGAAATGAAGGGGCTAGACTCTAGTTCTGTACTACCTTTGTTTCTGTAGATCCTCCCACTTTGCATAGCCCCAAACATCAATTTATTCACATAACCCAATTTTCACTCAGCAGCATTTTAATCCAACTGTTCAAATATTTAATGTACTTGCCTTGCGGTTCTTTGAGGAAGCGTCATTTTGCCTTGCTATAGCTGACTGAAGTATCCACCACGAACTCACTAATAAACCCTCCTATAATTCGATCGAGCCAATGGTCTACAACTTGTGCAATCTCATCTTCTGATGCTTCCAGTCTGTGCACCAACTCTGGAGTCCACAAAATAGGTTTTTTGAGCCTACACCTTCCTTAACTGTCTGCTAGCTTCTAGGTCCAGTTGTACAACTTAGAGTGGAAGGATGCAGAGAAAAGTTCCTGGATTTCGGTATATAAGTAGCAAACTGACCACTCTTCCTTCAATAATCACGGGTTCCTGTTTTCTTGTGCTGCAAGCTCATGAATCTTCCTGTCTAATCACTCTTCAATTCCTTTCTTTGTCAGATTCTAGTGATATGAGATCAGACATCTCTTATGTAGATCCTGGTCTCAACAACGAAACCATTTGTTGGCTTAGTAGGGCCTGCCCCAGGTTCATAGTTAAGTAGCCAAACAAATCTCAATACTAATGGCCCTTTAGGCAATAGTCTGCGGAGCGCAGACTGAGGTCTCACCCGAAGTAGTATGGGAGGGTGCTAGAACCAGGTTTCCACACCCTAGAGATGTATGATGAGTTCAAGTGGTCCGCAGTTCAACCCTACGTGCAAGTCTCTTTGCACATTTTCCTATACCTCATAGCCTGATATACTGCATATGCGTAGCCCTACTCAGAGGTTGAATTTGTTCTTCTATGTTATTACCAAAGACTTTACTAGTATTCCAATGATAGTTGATTATCTTAGCTTACTTGCATGCTCTATGTTATACTTAACAAAATAAACCATTCATACAGGTGCACGCAATAAATAAATAGTATATTTGCAAATTATATCAAACATGCATTAATCGAAGAACATATACATAGAATTATGATAAAACTTATCTTTATTAATTTCTTCGTCAGTTATAGAGTTGACTCTACCCTGCACACTCAGCTGCAAGGGTCCACACACTTAGCTGTGGACTACTAGGCCTCTACGCACTCAGCTGTAGAGTCTTCTCCTACTCTACGACCCCAAAGACACAGTTTACACTGATGACTCAATCACTTAGACTTTTCATTCTTCTATACCATTCTCTTTTACATTTAGAGCCTTGCTTTATTTATACAATCCCATGGTTCGCGGACCATGGGTAGGTCTATCCAGTCGACATTACATTACAAAACTAGGGCGGACAACCCTATGACTCTGTTATGAAACTAGCTCAAGAAAAGATAGGAAAGATAGATCAACGCCTTAGAATTAAACCTCTTCGAGGGGGCAACCTCCTTTAAATTACATAAATGAACAATTCTTGGATGATACAAATGATAAAACCTCCTTTCCATATATAGGAGTCTAAGGAGTCACAATATAACCCAGCCGGCCTAACAATAATAATATAAAGCCACAAAAATAACAATAGAGGGATTCTATGGGGCATAGTAATAACAATAATAGGGTCACAACAATATTAATAAGGGGTAGAACTACAATAGTAATGGGGTAATCACTAATATTATAGGGACCCAACATGCCCCTTTCCTTCAAAAAAGTGTTGTCCTCAACGCTTGAGTAGTTATGGATGCTTCTGTATAAAATTCTCATCCTC
>APFE031479651.1:124968-187354 GCA_000404065.3 Pinus taeda
TTTATCCAATCTAGTTGGATAATAGAAATGGCGCACAACAATGCTTCCACATCCTTATCCTTTCTTGAGAGTGCATCTTCCACCACATTTTGCTTCCCTTTTTTGTAGATGATTTCAAAGTCATAACCTAACATATTTGTGACCCAATTTTGTTGTTCTTCAAAGGATAATCTTTGTTCTAAAAAGTATTTAAGGCTATCATGATCCGTTTTTACTTTGAAGTGTCTTCTCATTAGGTAGGGTCACCATTTCTTAAGTGCATGGAGTATTGCCAACATTTCCTTCTCATAAATAGCTTTGTGTAAAAAATTTCCCTTGATTGGATGACTTTCAGAAGCAATGGGTCTTTCATCTTGCATTAAAACAGCACCAATTCCATTTCCCGAAGCATCACATTCCACAATAACGGTTTTTGTGAAGTCCAGTGTAGCTAAGACTGGTGCTTGGCACATTGACTCTTTAAGATGTTTGAAGGCCTTTGTTGCTTCTAGAGTCAATGAAAATGTATCTTTCTTCAATAGTGTTGTTAGAGGTGCTACTATTCTCCCATAATTCTTGACAAGCTTGCGATAATACCTTGTCAACCTGAGAAATCCTCGCAGATGCTTTATGGATGTGGGGATTCTCCATTCCTTAATGGCTTTAATTTTGCTAGGGTCTACCTTAACTCCTTCATGAGAAACAATATGACCCAGATATTCCACCTCTTGTACTCCAAAGAAACATTTGGATCTTTTTGCATATAATTGTTTTTCCTCCAATAGTTGTAGCACCCTGTCAACATGTTCAACATGATCCTTCCAAGACTTGTTGTAGATTAGTATATCATCAAAGAATACTAACACAAATTTTCTAAGGAATGGTTTGAAAATTGAATTCATCAAACCTTGAAATGTTGAGGGTGCATTGGTAAGGCCAAAATGCATGACAAAAAATTCATAATGACCCTCATGAGTTCTAAATGTTGTTTTCGGAATGTCTTCAGTCTTCAGTCTGATTTGATGATATCCTGAACAAAGAACCAACTTGGTGAAGTAAATTGATCCATGCAATTCATCCAGTAATTCATTAATGACAGGAATGGGAAACTTATCTTTAATAGTGAGCTTGTTGATCTCCCTATAATCCAGACACATGCGCCATGATCCATCCTTCTTGTGCACCAATACTACTGGAGCAGAGAAAGAACTTTGACTCGGTTGAATTATACCAGCCTCTAGCATTTCTACAAACATACGTTCAATTTCACTCTTTTGGGCATAGGGATATCTGTACGGCCTGATGTTTGGAGGAACACTTCTTGGAATCAGATGAATAGCATGATCATGATCACGAATAGGTAGGAGACCTTTGGGGGTCTCAAATACCTTGGAATGATTGCCCAAGACTATTTGGAGATCTGGAGAAATAGATGATTCCAATGTGGAAACATCTAGCAAACATAATTGTGCAATTACACCTTTTCGTTCATTTTTTAGAAGCTTTGTCATACCGTTAGAGCTGATTATCTTTCTCGGTTTTCCTACAATGCCCCTTAATATAACTTCCTTTCCTTCCATACAAAATTTCATGAAAAGTTTTTGAAAATTAAAAGCTATTGTACCCAAGGATTGTAGCCATTGGACTCCTAATACAACATCAGCACCTCCCATTGGAATGGAAATAATTGGGCTAGTCAATACATATTCTCCCGTGGATAGCTTGATATTATGGCACTTTCCAGAGCAATTTATTGTTCCTCCATTTGCAACCATCACTTGACACTCTGATGGTGGATATAAGAAGCAATTTCATTCTTTTGCTACCTTACAATGAATAAAATTGTGAGTACTTCTTGAATCAATCAACACTATTACCTTTTTCTTCTTGATTTGTCCTTTTATCTTGATGGTTTGAGGAGTGGTAATTCCTGCCAATGCATCACAAGATATGGCTGGATTCATTTGTTCTTCATCTAGGCTTTGTTCCTGGAGTATATTCTCTTATTTTGACCTTTCCAGCTCCTTTTCTTCTTCCTCTTCACAATCTATGTAGAATAATTTCTTCTCAGCACACATATGACCTTTAGTGTATTTGCTATCACAACTGTAACAAAGCCCTTTTTATCTTTTCTCTTCCAATTATTGTGGTTTCAACCTTATAGGTTGTGGAAGACTATCGGCAAAAACACTTCCGTCTTTATAGATGTGAGTGGTATGCTTCCTGGTTGCCATAATTTTGCTTTCCATTTTTCTTGCTAACCTGAATGCCTTCTCTAATGAATCAGGTTCCCAAAGGCGAACGTCATGTTGGATATTATCCTTTAAAGACCCTATGAACACATCAATCCTATGCTCCTCTGGAATATTTTTTACCCTTATGTTCACTTTTTGGAACTCCTCAATGTGCTCCATTATTGAACCCTTTTGTTTGAGACTTATCAATTGGCTAAAAAAAGTGTTGCTTTTTGTATCCTTATAATGCTATCAATTCTTCCGTAGAAATTTCCCAAGTGATAAATTGTTTACGAGAGCAAAGCCTTTGATACCATACAAACTGATTTGGTTCCAAATATAAAGTTGCCATACGTACCTTTTGTGTGTTTTGCACATTATTGAGATCGAAAACTTGCTCCATCTGTAATATCCATGTTGCGGGATCCTTGCCATCAAACTTCCTCATATCGATTTTTGGAATATGGTGGGTCTTTGATCCCACATTAGAGTCTATGGAATCATGATTAACATTTCTTTTGTTCTCATCATGAGTTTCCTTTACTACCCTTTCACTATTAGTGACCTTTCTTGTAGCAACTTATTCATATTTATCTTCAATTCTTCCATGTCTGTCTTCAAATCTATCTTCAAATCGTCCATCTTAGCTTCCACATCATTCATCTTAGCTTCTACACCTTTCTTTAAACAATCCATCTTAGCTTCTACTCCTTTCTTTAAACCATCCATCTTAGATTATGTTCCTTTTTGTGCAAGTGACACTTGTTGCACTTGGTCTCGTAATTTTGATATATCATGTTGCATTTCTTCCTCTTCTTCATGAGTCACACTAGAGCTTTCAGGTTGCGTACTAGGTGTTTCCATTTTCTTTCTTCGGGGCATCAATTACTGATAATAATGCTTCACTATGCCCTTTGAATTCCTTCAAAATATTTTTTCAAACCAATCTTAAGAAAACATTTAAAAAAATATACACACCTTTTTTCACTTTGTAGGAGCTCGAAATTTCCACTGATGTATCTCTGCAATTTCAGATCATCTAGTTCTGAAATTATGACCTATGGTAACCCTTTGTGTCTTCTTTCCAATGCCACCAGTTTGACCCCAATTGGATTCTCCAATGAAGAGTTATGCCAAATCTCCCACAGTGACCTAATTATAGACTAATTCCATATAGCGAACCTATACGACGTACCACGTGTCCCTGTTTTGACCTTTGGCTCTGAATGCTATATACAAGAAACTACGATCCATTCTCTTTTTGTACCCTCTTACGTAATTTCAATCTAATGCTCAGAGAGAAATTTATGACAATTTTCCCGAGGTCGCCTGTTTTGAATGTAATTTAGGATTCTGCAAAAGGACCAAATTCCTCAGTTCATATCTCCGAAAATATAGTGCAAAAAGCTCTGAAATTTGGACCTGAGCTTCTGTACGATGTCTTCGCAAATGGGTTTTGTTTGTAGCCTCTGAAACGTCGCAGAAAAAAGGTTATAGAGAAAATAACATGATGACCTGTTTGGAGCAGCGAAACCCCAGAATCCAAAGCTCTGATACCAAATGTTATGAAACCAGGTCAGGAAAAGATAGAAAAGATAGATCAACGCCTTAGAATTCAACCTTTTCGAGGGGGCAACTTCCTTTACATTACGTAAATGAACAATTCTTGGATGATACAAATGATAAAACCTCCTTTCTATATATAGGAGTCTAAGGAGTCGCAATATAACCCAGCCGACCTAGCAATAATAATATAAAGCCACAAAAATAAGAATAGAGGGATTCTATGGGGCACAGTAATAAAAATAATAGGGGCACAACAATATTAATAAGGGGTACAACTACAATAATAATGGGGTAATCACTAGTATTATAGGGACCCAACAGACTATACTATACCTCCATGCCTTGCGCCCTCAATTCATGGATCTTTACAACAAAATTCGGTCAAAACTTGGGCTTTGAGCCCCAAAACATGGCTCGAGGGGGATTCCATGCCCAAAAAAGCTCCATATTTATTCACTTGATGTTGCTACAATTTTTCTTTGACTTCTCTTGTATTTGTTCTAAAAAATAATTTTACCTTGTCTTCTACATCTTTCTCTTCAAATATTCGTTCCCTCATGGGCTATTTCCATAGCTCTTAATCTTCAAATTGTGAACTTTACTCTACTTTTTGTCTTTCACATTCCTCATTTTCATTATGCCATATTTCTTGATAACATAATTTCATCTCTTCTTGACTCCATTGCCGAAAGATTATTTCAATGCTTTTTTCTTCATATTCAGAAACATCCATGTCCTTTCCTACCTCTTTTTCTTCATCTTTTCTTTCATCCCGAATGTTATTGTATTTATCTATAAACTGAAAATCAATGTTAAAAGCATCTTCGTTATGCTCTGTAGTGAGATATTTCTCCTCTTCCTTTTCATCCTCAACTTTCTCTTCCTTCTCTTCCACTTCTTTACCATCCTTTACTACTACAAGCTGGTTATCTTTGACTTGGCTTCCAAAGATAGTTGTAATTCACTCACCAAGTAACAACATATGGATGCATTATTTTTGTTTCATCATGTCCAGCCAATCATGATTAGTTAATTGTCCTTCATCAAAGTTAACATCAACAATTTCAATTGGTCGATCCACCAAACCACTTCCTGCTCCATTATTAACATTATCTATGGTAAACTCAATTGGTTCTACTTCAAGCACTGCTTCACGATCTGTTCCAACTTTTGCTTCAAAACTTTATACAAAAGTGTAAACATCAACCTTTTCTTCAACAAAGGTGCCACTTTACATATTGGCCTGATTAATCCCCATTTCAAAAAATAAACTAAAAATGTCGTTGACATAATTTTCATCCACCCTATGGTGGGATATCTCAGTATCCATATGTTCATTAACAATTTCAACTTCACCAAATTCGTCAACTGTTGTTGAACTCACCAATTCACATCTCACTTTACAGTTACCATCCACATGTGTATCGTCACAGTGGGATTATACATCATCTTCACCATCTACATGAATATGCTATCATTATGCTTCACACATAGAGGCTTCATCTTCTCTCTCTTCGATATTTGTTGCGTCTTCTTCATCCATATGCATGGATTCTCTAGGATTTATTTTCCTCCCAAAGTCTTTCTTATTTACTCTTAGATATATGGTTGACTTCTTGATTCATTATTGAATATACTGTGACAAATCTTTCTATTGCAAGTCACTTTCTATTGTGCCAAATTTAGCTTCCAGGATCTTCCATGCTTCCTAGGAATATATATCTTTTTCTACCCTGCACAAAAACATCTCATATAATGCCTATTTAAAAAAAACCAACAACAAATAATTGTAAAATTTATCATATGGGTTATTATACTAGTACTCAATTAACTCCTTACATCGAACCAAAGTGTGCATTTTGACAACCTAAAATAAAAAATTTTACAAATAAATTTTGGCATTGTTACTAGACTTATTTTTATCCATGCATCCTTGACTTGTTTTTCTTCGTCGGCTTCTATTTTATATTCATTCGCTCTAAAAGAACCTCTATGAGCTTTGGCTCTTCCTTTCTATTTATTTTATGCTGCTTCAATCTCACTTTACAACCCATGATTGTTGTTGTTCTTTTGTCTTATGTATTCTTTCCTTATTGCATGATGTTTATTTCCATATCGCCCTCAAAAGAATATGGTTTTTAATATGCACCCTCGTAAGATACAATTTTTACCTAATTCATGTATCATTATCATACAAAAGGATTTTTCTGAACTGAAAACACTACTATGCTTGAAAAAATAGAAAAACAATGCACACCAATTCACCTTTGCAAGTCCCTAAACACTCTCCCCATTAAATCCCTTCTTTCTTTAGTTCTATTTTAAAAAGAATCAAAATAACTTTCCAAAAAAAAATATAAACTCTTTTTAAAATAAAATAAGACCCTTCTTTTACATTTATAACCCTTTCAAAAAATTTAATGCGCTAAGTGACAAATGTACTTCACAATCTCTCCAAACTTTATCATACAATGTGCCTAAATAAAAAAAAGATCCAATAGCTATTTTTTAAAACTTTCTTTATTCTTTCAAATAACCTTGTTCTCAAGACCTCTAATAAAACCCTTTCATATAAGTTATTTTTTTCAAAAAAACTTTCCCATAGAACTTTCAAAGGAAATATCTCCCAAACTTTAATAAATAAAACAAACCTTTCAAAAAATTTCAAAAACTTGCCCATGGGTTGACTAACATGGGATGGGAGAAGTAAGTTGCATTACTAACACGCGTTCTAATAAGGACTAGTACGTTAGTTTTCTAACACACCTTTTATTGTAAGACATTCATGTTAACTCAAACATGCATAGTTCTTTTCCCTAATAGGACTCCTCCAGGGCATTTCCAACATTATAATACACGTGGAATATTTTCTACAGTGTGTCACTACATGCTCTCTAAACAACCTTCTTTTCTTCTCATGTAGACTTCAAATATTGACCTTAGCTCTCCCTCAAATCTTGAAACTTGAGCTTAGCTCCATAGTTATGTTGAACAGTTTGCCATAGTTATGTTGAACAGTTTGCTTCTCATGAATATTTTAAAGAACATGATGAGAGGCTAACCTTTGCATCACAAGTGGAGAACTATCATTTGCAACCCAAGTTACTGTACAATCTTGGAAAGTTATGTATTCCTATAAGTCAAAGATTCCATGTAATCCAAGAAGCTCATAATTCTCTTATGTTTGGGCATTTTGGGGTAGGAAAAGCTCTGGCTCATTTATATAGGTTTTTCTATCGGCCTTAGATGAAATAAATTATAACAAAGTATGTAAAGGGTTGTCAAATGTGCTCTACTTGTAATCCCACTAATAGAAAATTGGTGTTGTACACACCACCCCATGTTCCTTGGCATACTTAGGAATGTGTCTCCATGGATTTTGTAGGTGATTTCCTATCTCAAAAAGGATTCATGAGTACTTCTATGTCGTGGTGGATAGGATAAGGAAAAAGTGTGTCTTGATTCCATGTAAAAGGAAGATTACTACTAAGTAAACTAATCTTTTATTTCAACATGTATTGGTCCATTTTGGACTACCCACATCCATTGTCTCCGATCAAGATTATTGATTCCTTAGGGAGTTTTGGACAATCTTGTGGAGAATGATGGACACCAAGTTAAAGAGGAGAACTTCTTTCCACCCACAAAACGATTGACAAACAAAGGTTGTGAACAAAATAGTGGTGCATTTTCTTCAAGGGTATGGTAACAAGTATCCTAAGTTAGGGAATGAATATATATAATATATATATATGATATATATATATATAATATATATATATTATATATATATATATATATATATATATATATATATATTATATATATATATATATATATATATATATATTATGTTGAACATGTATAAAATTGATATTTGGCACTCTTTCCACCAAGGTTCATCATTAAAGATATGGTGTGCAATACTGTGGAGTCACCTTAGATTTTGTCTTTAGGAAAAATGAGAATTCCCATAAACAAAGTGATTAAGGAAGAGCTCACAATTTAATTCAAAGGATCCAGATGATACATAGAGTAGTGCACAAACATTTGGAGAGGAGTCAAGCAAATTATAAGGCCTAACATGACAAGCATAGTTGTAATCATTAGTTCTAGGTTGGAGACCAAGTATGGATTCACATCAGCAAGGATAGGATGATGGGAGAAGGGAAAAAGTTGAAACCAATTAGATATGGCCCATTCACCATCTTAGAAAATATTGAGACAAATTCTTTCTAGCTTGATATATGGGATTACATGCAAATGTTTTTTTTAATCAACATAGAAAAGCTGAAATTTTATTAACCTCCGATGACCATGGATCTAGAGGAGAGTGGTAAAGCTATATCAGTGGATGACTTTCATACAAAGTATTTGGAAAATTTTCCAAATGACATCATCCTAGATAAAAGTACCAAAACTTCATGATAGGGAGATATGGAGTACGTTCAAGTGGGTTTCAAAGGAATGCATCCAGGTAAGGCATGATGGATTGAAAAGGAGAAAGTGAGGGAACAATTCCATCACCTACTTTTTTATTGATAAGGCTTTTGGAGGCCCAAAGGATTCTAAGTGGGGAGGATTGATCTAGGAGGATCCAAAAAGACTCAAAATTTGAAGTCCTCAAATCTTTAAAAAACTAGCACAAAGTTGTAGATCTGGTTGAGACGATTCCAATAGCATGAACAACACCTCAAACTAAGTTCGTGTGAAAAAATTATGTTAATTTGATGTTTTGTGGAAACTTGTAAAGAGGGGAACTGAAATTTCCATGTGGAATTGCCAAGAGACACCACATGGCCCAACCATGTAGCACCGTGTCGGACCATATGATAATCCCACATGGCATCATAATCATGAGAAGGTGGGACCTATAGTAGCCAATATTGTAGCACAATGTAGGAGGTGGCACTCCACATGGAGGATGATTGGTTTCCATATGGCCAATCTAGAGTTGTCACATAGCCGGAACATGGTTAAAGATGTGGCAGTCCACGACATGTTAGGGTTGGACCAACCACTAGGAGGATTGATCGAAGACCTAATTGTTTTAGTTGAGCCACACATCATGTGGTTGGTAAGTGTTAGATATATGTTGGTGGTTTTATCCGAAGGCCAAAAGGGGCGTAGAGGTCGCCACCTTTCGTTTCTCTACCAAACTTAATAAAGAACCAACTAGTTGAAATGGCATGCCAAAGTTAGTCAAGCCACTAGCCTCACATAGTTAACACATTGTATTATACCCCAAAAGGGAGGCTAGCAAGTTCGACCTAGGACCTCCCTTAACTACTACACCTTAACTTATGTACACTAGCCAGACCACCAATGGCTCTCATTGATAGGTCCACCAACTCTTTATTTGAACTTTACATTGTTCATCTGGCGTGGGTTGCAACCATGGAGAGAGAGGTGTATCAATGGTTCAAGTGGTGGTAGGTCGAGAGGGGTCACACATCCAAGTGACTATAAATCTTGAGGTAGATTCCAGGAATACTCTAGAGAATATTTTAGAGAATTTTTTGAGACAATATTACAAGTATATTTGTTCTATTGTCACATGATATTTAAGGAGGAGGTGAAAATCCTAGAACCATATTAAGTTTATACTCATTTTTCTCGAAATTTCATAAGGAATCCACATGTGCAATTAGAATCAGGATCTCAATAGTAGATGTTTAGGTCATTCTTAGAAGTGAGGTATTTCCATGTATTTTTCCATGTATTCTCCCTTATTTTTGTAAGACAATAAAGACACCTCTTCACTTTGAAGTTAGGCCTAAAGATGTAGCTCACACATTGTGAGTGAACTACACTAAAAACTTTTTTTTGCATTGACTTTATTGTATTTTTTTTGTGTTTCTTCTTCATGAATGTTTCGTTTATGGTATTTTGATGCTCTTAAAGAAATTATGTTTAAGTTCACCAAAGGATATATCCTAGATTAATCACCTAAGCGAGAGTAAGAAACAGTAGGGATGATAGTGTATAAGTAGCCTGACTAGGCATAAATCAAGTAATATTGTATGACCTTTTGAATGGTATCTTCCTCAGTTTGAAGAAATTTTGAAACACAATCCTTGGTGATAGGAGGAAGGGGTGGTTTGAAAAAGAAATCCTTGAAAAAGTGTTCATTGAAATCTCAAGATTTGCATAAGCCCTTATGTCTATGCCACTATTGCATATGATTAGTGTTGTGAGTTGTGGAAGTTTAGAGATAGGTAGTTAATATCAATATGTGAGTGTCATGACAAACAAGTAATTGAAAATAAGAGAGGAAAGAATTCCTTATGGTAGATTACATTCGATGAGTGCCACAAGGCTAGTCCACCTACCATTTCACTACAACACCACTCAGTGGGTATTGAAATAGATGGAGGTGGAAAAATTCTTCTGTTATGGAGTTATATGAACACCACATGTGGAAATACCTAATGTGCTTGGTAGGATCGCCTCTTGGATTCCCCTCAAACATGGGGATGTCCAAGAGAAGTTTGGTTGGCAATGGGGGGCATGTCATATCATAAAGAAGAATATCATTAATGAGCTAGATTAAATTTGGTATGTTAAAGCTACCTATGAAATGGAGAAATGTTTAAGTAATAGTGGTTCCATTAGGTGCCCCTTCATTTATTATAAGATTAGGACACACATCATTACTAAAATTAGTACCAACATTTCCTTTATTGTTTGCTCCCATTATGGCACTGACATTATAGTTGGGGTTAGCACCTCCCATCTAGGTAGTAGTTTGGGGTCGTGTGGATCCAGAAGTAGAGAAGCTACTGAAAGAATTAGATGAGTTAGAATCGAAAGGTGGATTACAATAGAGGACCCTGAGTTGTGGAGTAGCTATAAGAGGGTGTCCTAGAGGAAATTGAGGGCAAATACCTCTCAATATCTATAATTGGCACTTGATGAGCACTATGGTGTCAGGATAGGTGTGAATCTAATGGGTTAAAGGGATGAAAAAGAAAATAAAATCAATAATTAGTAGGAAAATGACTACGTGTAATGGTGCAATGTATTTTTCTAGCTAAGACCTAATGATAATCTAATTTAAGTAGTATCGTCCTATTAAAGAAAAGGACTATAGACTAGAAGATCGACTTCACCTCAAAAAAGTCTTAAACTACATTTCAAGATAAATTTCCAACCAACTAAGGTCCTAGGTGATGAGGCCACAAATAAGGTTGATTGAAGGTATAAAGAGGTGTGGTATCATCCCACGACTACCAACGATAAGGAAGATTTACCTACAAGAATGACCATTATGGTTACCCTCGTTCAATAGGTGTAACATAATATTAGATTTTGGGTGTCAACTTTGGGTCCATATTCCTGACCAAGAGTTGGGAGGCTCAAAGAAAACTGGCAATATCATCATTCTAAACCTTACCCCCATCATGAGTTTCTTTTGCACACTACTTTTTATACCATTGAATGATGAAGGATTGTAATATCACTATATAAAACCACTATGTTTCAATGTACATTGATCTGTGGTTATTATTTGGGTGCTTATCCCATCGATCCTAACCTAAATAATAGATTTTTTATAGCAAAGTGAGCTTAATCAATGTGTATCAAGCTAGAGTTGATTTTAGAGGCCGAAATTAGGGACTTGAACCAAGCATTTTAACTTAGTGGTGTTTAGGTGTGTGTAAGTATATGTGTGATACAACTTGAAGGTAAATCACTTTTCACTAAAGTCATAAGTAATAAATTGCATATGACAGTAAATAAATTGTTCTAATGAAATAGAAATTGTTGATTCATTAAAAAAATTCAATCCCCACAGTTTGAACACTTTTTTGCGAAGAGAGAGAATCAAAATGGGAAAAAAAGAGACTTGAAATGGTGGAAAAAAAATTAATGATGAAATTGGAACCTAATCTGTTGTCTTGTATCAAACTTTATGTGGATGATATAACTACGAAATAGAGATTTCAGGGATCCAAACAAGCCTTAAATAAATATACCAAAGTGGAGGTTGAAGAGAGAAAAATAAGGGGAGATTAATACTAGTCAAAAGGGAATTTCTTAATCTCAATCTACAATGAGGAAAATGGTTCTCAAATCTATAATAGCATTGGTGACAAAAATTTGTTTGAGTCGATGATAGTAAACTATTGGTTCAACTTCCCGACCTAATTTTTTGGAGAATTAGAGGAGGCCTTCATAGGGACTCTTTCTTCCTCCTAGGCATTATAAACTGAAGATATCAAGGATTACTAGCTAATTGTAAATAAGAGGGAACCTAGAAAAAGCTTAGAAAACTAAGAAAAATTTGTAATTTCTTAAATTTTTTGCCGATGTAGAAAAAGTATTTGGAATTTTATTATCTAATGAATATTTTGGGGTATACTGTGGATTGGCCAATGTAGATATTGGTGAAAAAGTTGTGTTTACTAACGTAGGTTTGAGCCTTAAACCTGCGTTGACTTCCTACAATTTATATTTTGTAGGGTTTCCTTGAATTTTGTTGTCTATTGCATTCATAACACATGTGACCTGAAAAACATTAGCAGAGACAAAAAATACCAATTTTCTCCAAAACAAAATAACCATAAATAGAATGTTTCTAAAAATAGAAAGGGGAAGAAACAAGTTACATAATGCCACAATGAACTAAAGAATGCATTCCCTAATGAATTCACCATTTGTTAGAGGTTTTCTTGCATAATGGCTAGCAAAGAAATGTTTTCCTATAATGGCTAATATTCTAAAAACAAATATAAGGCTTGATTATTAATTATTAAAGAATGATAATAAGAACAAAATTGACATAATAGAAAGTATATCAAAAACAGATCCTAATGACCAAACTTCATTGTCCAAAGATAAAGTTTTTATTGAAATAATAACACCTGATAAGAAGCTCCCTATGAGAATGGTTGAAGGGAGCCTTCTCTTTGGGATTGTTCTTTTAGATTGTTTATCTATAACTACAATTTCTTCCTATCTCTAGGAAATGGTTTAATAATCCATAAACAAAAAAATAAATAAAAAGAAGATGATGAGGTTCTATTAGAGAAAACTCTATTGTGAATAGATCAAATGTTGAATGATGATAATGGTCGCATTAAATGAAAAGGGAAAACCTTTCCATTTTAATAAAATTGTAGATTATATTTGATGTGGTTAAATAATAAAATATTTGTTGAACCAAATCATCATCTAACCAATTTTGATATTTTATTATTATTTGTGAAAGGAAAAGGTCAAGGAAATGACTAATAATCTTTATTTTGACATAAACTCAAAATTGATGATTCTTTGAGTTACTTAATAAAAATGGGTAAAATGATAAAAAAATAGTTAATAAATAGATGAGCTTATCAAATTATTTCTAGGTCAAATAGTAAAATAAGTTAGAATTAATTTATAAATAATGATTTAATAAATTATTAATATGTAAAGGATTAAGGAATAATCAATAAATAAATGATTTATTGAATTATTTGATGTGTGTTAAATAATAAAATATTTGTTGAACCAAATCTTCCCCTAACCAATTTTGATATTTTATTATTATTTGTAAAAGAAAAAGGTCAAGGAAATGACTAATAATCTTTATTTTGACATTAACTCAAAAAATGACGATTCTTTGACTTAATTAATAAAAATGGGTAAAATGATAAAAAATGTTTAATAAACAAATGAGTTTATTAAATTATTTGTAGGTTATATGGTAAAGTAAGTTAGAAATAATTTATTGATAATGATTAATAAATTATTAATATGTAAAGGATTAAGGAATAATCAATAAATAAATGATTTATTGAATTATTTGATGTGGTTAAATAATAAAATATTTGTTGAACCAAATCTTCCTCTAACCAATTTTGATATTTTATTATTATTTGTAAAAGAAAAAAGTCAAGGAAATGACTAATAATCTTTATTTTGACATTAACTCAAGAAATGATAATTCTTTGACTTAATTAATAAAAATGGGTAAGATGATAAAAAAATGTTTAATAAACGAATGAGTTTATTAAATTATTTGTAGGTAATATGGCAAAATAAGTTAGAAATAATTTATAAATAATGATTTAATAAATTATTAATATGTAAAAGATTAAGGAATAATCAATAAATAAATGATTTATTGAATTATTTTAAAATATTTTGAATAATTTTCACTTTACTAGGTAACAATATCAAAATAACATAAAGAAATAAATTTATGGGATTTTTTTAAGTGGAGAAATTCATTAATGGAAACCACTTATGGGAAGTAGTTCTTTAAGAAAGTGGATTTTAACATGTAACAATGTATCTCGATCTACCTAATTAATTATGATTAAGTGGTCACTTTTAATGTGATAATATATTTAAACGCAAACAAAATATAGTCACTTTTAATGTGAAAATATGTTTAAGCACAAACAAAACATAGATATTTTACATTAGAATTAAAAAGTTTTATGTTGATACAACTAATTAATTATAGTTAAGTGGTCTTTTTTACTGTGATAATATATTTAAACACAAACAAAATATAAATATAAATATTTATATGAAAATAAAAAAAATTTAATTTAAGGAAAAATAAGCATCATCTTTAAATCTTATTATTATTATTATTATTATTATTTTATACAATAATAAGGCTCATCTCATCTTAATTTTAAGTAAATTAATCTATCAAACCTCTTTATTTTGTAAATTTTTAAATTATATACATTAAAAAGAAAAAGTACTACTGCTGTACTCACTCCAACCTGTAAACAAACTCCACCATGTACACGAGAAGTTAGTAACTAAAATAAAAGTACCATTTATATATCTAGGTTGTCACACGTAAAAATCGTATGTAACAATATTCTTAAAACTACATTGTAAATTAGAATGCTAAAGCTTAACTACAATTAACTTTTTGCAGAATAACTATTCATCCGACTGAATTTAGAGGTTTATAATTAATTACTAACCTCAGGATACCTCTGATCTATTCAGCTCTCTTGTTCACATAAAACCCATAACAGTTTCAAGGACTCTCTCATTCTCTAATCAATTTAATGTCAAGGAGCTACTGAATTTCCTTTTCGCAAAGATCTCTATATTTTTTGCTCATAGGAATAGCTCGGCTCTTACAAGGCTTACCAGCATATCCTTCCTTGTAAGGGATCTTCAATCTTGCTTCTTACCTGGGCAACTTAGCTATTCTTCTATTCTTAGAGTGAATTTTAGATCTTTCAAATCTGATAACCTAGCTTGAGCTCTATCCGAATTCTGCACAGTTTGGACCATTGTGGAGATTCTTGGATTAGAAATATATGGAAGCTCATTTTTCTTCCTTGTCCCTTTAGATGTGGGGATTGATATGAAATAACCAGCTTTTCCTCCTTTGAGTCTAAGTGAGCAATGAGGCTCTACTGCTGCCAAAAGGACATTTCCAAGTATGTAGTCTACTTGAATGTTTGCTACTGCAAATCTTAAATAGACATAGTGAGTTTGAAAACAAAGAGAAGCTATGGGTGCTTACCCAAACCTACTACTTTTCTCTCTGCAGCGACCCAATATTTTGTTTGAATATTCTTGATATTGAGGATATTAATGTCCGCTCCTGAATCAAGAAGAGCAATCATCTCAAACATTTTCCATTTTATGCAGATATTCACTTTGACGTGATGTTATTGATAAGAGATAGTTAGCAATCTCGTATCTCGGAATCCAAAATTTGGATCCTTAATTCCTTCAGTAACTTGAACTTCTTGATTACTGCCATATTGAGTAGTATCACATGACTGATCATCATTTGCTTCTTCTTTTGCCACGTGTTTTCCTTTCTTTAATTCTGCAATCTAAGTTTTCATTACAGAAATTTCTGTCTTGAGATTGTGAATCTCAAGACTAACTTCTCCTAGAGTGTGTGATCTCACTCTGTCAGGTTTCTGCTGATGTCTTTGAAATGATTTTGTGTTTATTTGATATGCGGAAGCGATAATAAAGATTTCTTTCCTGAATTCTTTGAAGCGCTGGATTTCAGGTGGTCCATGAATTCTTCAGTCAGGTGGTTTTTTATTTCTCCATCTTCCATGGCTCTTATCTGGGATAAAATCTTCAATTCATCTTCTTTAGTGGCAGCCATGAGAACCTTTCCTTTCTGGGGTTTGATTTTCCGCCCTTATGCACTAGAGTCACTACAAGATTTTGAGTCAAAATCATAGTGAAATTGACAGGCACATTCTTCAGATTTGGAACATAAACATTCCGAGGAATCAGAATCTGAATATTGCTCTATATGAGCCTGTAGTTCTTATGTAGAAGAAGAACTGAAAGAGTCATAAAATAATTCAATCATTTGGTGCTTTTGAGCTAGCTCTCTCATTATGACATTGGGGCAGCGTTCCGTCTTCTGTGTATGAGAACCACATTTCATGCATAGCATTGGTCCTCTTCCTTCCTGCTTTACTTGTTTTCCTTTCTGAACAAAGGCTTCTGATTGGTTGCCTCTGTTTCTCTTTGAAGCTTCTCCTTCTCGACACAAGAAAGAAGTATGTCCATTTTGTCCACATAGCCAACAAGTGACTTTATTCCATTTTTCTTGTTTTGTAGAATGCAGATGTATATTTGAAGGATTAAGGATTGTAATAGTGTGTTCTTGGAACATATTTATAATATCCTTTTTTTTTTTTTGGAGGTTTGGCCTAGGCTCTGCTTGGGATATTTCCTTCTATCCTTTGGATAATTTCTACGATTTTTGTAGAATATTTCTTTGAATTCTCTTTTTGTTGTTTTCTTAACTTTTCTCTTTTTTACCAAAAGATCATCTGCTGTCACTATACTTGCTGCAAATGAACTTCTTGTCTAGTAATTTGGAAAGTTTTTCAAGAAATTTATTTACCTTTGAGCTAGTACAAAGACTTACGAGTGTCTTTGTAATATATGCATATATCTCACCCCATATGTAAGACTCAAAAGGTAATTGAAAGACTTCTTATAGCCGAATGTAGTCTACAAACCTAGATGGCAAGACTGCAATGTAAATATAAGAATCATAGGCATTATTATCATTAACAATAATCGTAGTTTCGAGATATATAAGAATCATAGTCGTTATTATAATTAACAATATTCGTAGCATCTATCTCAAAATCACAGCCAACAATCATTATTGTAATAACCGCTTTCCAAAGAAATCAGAATTATTATGGTAACCACCGCTTTACAATGAAACATAATATTCTTACGTATATTAGGATGAACACATTCCTATCCATTATAATATTATAGTTTTCCAACGTTACTTCCATTTTCCCTTACGTGGTTTTCCCAACTACTTGTATCTATTATTGAGTGTAAGACCACTAAAAATAGCAAATGTTCACAAGGTTTCGACAACCTTATGAAAGTGATGCAAGTCCAAATGAAAATACAGCCTTCCAATAGGCTTTTGTTTGAAGAGAGAACCTTTCGCCCACACTGCCTATACAATATTTTTTCATAGATATGCATATTAATTAGAGAACGTATGGCATTATTCACGCCACAAAAGTATTGATTCCCTTAGATATGAGATAATACTTTGTTAAATTATGCGTTGCATGTCAACATACTATTTGTTACCTGCAAACAACATAATAGTTCACTGAACTATTGATTGTGGCCCTCGAACTATAAACTGTATCCAAACATTTAAAATAATATAAACCAGGCATCCGGTAGCCTCCTCCAGGAAATATTAAACGTAAAGGCGATTGGTTTGTAAAAGTTGACAGGCACACACCTTCTCTTACGCTATATCAAATTATAATTATTCGGAAGTCATGTTCATACGGACTAAAGCACCAATAGAGGAAATGATAGATGAAGTAGGATTTCAGGGAGGAAGACAACTCAATTACTGAACCAAACATTTCATAGCCAATCATTGACGTAATTGAGTGTTAAAGGGAATAGAAATCTAACAAGTAACTGTAAATATATATATATATATATATATATATATATATATATATTATATATATTTTATTAACCATGTAATGATAATAGTTGCATTGACCGTCCCTTTCAAATATAGCTTACTGATATCACTAAAAGACGTTTCAAGTTATTAGGAGAATAATCTCTTTAATTAAGCATGGCAACCATGTAGGATTAAAAATCAATCAAAAATATGGACAAATGGAAATATCTATGGGCTAATAATAAGGTAAGTCTTTTAGATAAATTTTGTATTTAGAAAAAAAAACTACACATGGAAAAATTGTTTTATAAATATATAGAATATTAGTTTAAGATAGAAATATTAAATTAACTACATAATCAATTCATAATAAAATATTTCAACCAAATGCTAGATAGGTATTTAATTTAGTTGAACTAAATCTATCAAATTCAACAAATTAACAATTAAACGAACTCATGTAACAACTACATTTAATAATGAGGAACACTATTCAATATGCAGAAGACAAGTAGGAGCTAAATATCAAACATCCTCCCTTAACTTGTACTTGTCATTGATCTTCTTGTCTCACAAAGTCTTGCATCTCTAATAATTTTCGAAATCAAGTAGAGTGAACTTCATTAAGTTATCTCATAACATTTGAAAAGGTGTAGCTGTTAAGTTAAATTCTCAAATTCCAATCCTCAACTCCCAAATCAAGTATCTCCAGAATATAAATATTGAACAACATCTACAAGCAACCATATAACCTCTCTAGCAGATCACTCTCATCTCTTCAACAACTAATGAGAAATCCTTCCTTACATCCCCAACTTCCAAACTAATTGGGAAACAATCTATGTTGAGCTTTACATCCCCTTGATCTCTTGAATATATGATTTCTTTAGAGAACAATGAATTTACCCCAAGAACTCAATACAAGGGAGAAATGTCACCCTAAACATAACCACCTAAGAAGAAACTGTGAGATACTAAGTCTTAAAATGCCAAGGCTGAGTCTCTCCCACGTCAACCTAGGGATAATGACCTTAGAAGAAAATATGAGATACTAAGGATTAAAATGTTGAGGCCAGGGCCCTTAGACGTCGCCTCAAAGATAGCCATCTTAGAAGAAACTTCAAGATACTAAGCCTTAAAATGTTGAGGAAGAGGTTTTGCCACACCACCCAAGAGATAACCAATTCAGAAGAAACTTCGAAAACAAAGCCTTAAAATCCTGAGGCCGAGGCTCTGCCACATCACCATGGAGATAACCACCCGAGAAGAAACTTTGAGATAATAAGTCTTAAAACACTAAGGTTGAGGCTTTGCCAAGTCTCCCAGGAGATAACCACATCAAAAGAAACTCAGAGATACTAAAACTCAAAAGGCCAAGGTTGAGGCTCTACCACGTCACCCTAGAGATAACCACATTGAAAGAAACTCTGAGATACTAAGTATTAAAATGTGAAGTCTGAGGCTTTGTCATGTCACCCCAAAGACAACCGCCTTAGAAGAACTATGAGATACTAAGTCTTAAAATGCCAAGTCAAGCCTTTGCCATATCACCCAAGAGATAGCCACCTCAGATGAAACTCAACCTCGTAAGAAACTCAACTCAAAGGTTTGAGAGGTACGACAATGTGAGAACTTCTAAGGTATCAGTCATAAAGGAAGGGTCACATGAGCTAGAGTCCAAGGCTGTTGAGGGCTAACAATAGAGGGTTCACACCCATTATAATGTATACACCAGACTCAAAGATATTTAGCCTGCACTTCTACTGTGATGGTTCTGCGAACACTAGGGCCTAACTCAAGGTATCAACCCATTTCCCTCAAGCTCTTTGTAAGGGCCCGTTTGGAATTATCCCTCCTAAGCTTTCGACAAGCCTCTTCCCAGCCCACTCAACCCCCCTCTCTCTCTCTCTCTCTCTCTCTCTCTCTCTCTCTCTCTCTCTCTCTCTATCTATATATCTATCTCTATATATATATATATATATATATATGTATGTATGTATATATAAACACATCAACCTATCCTTCCTGAGCTTAGAAATACTAACATAATGTCTTAATATTAAAGGAAATGATAAAGAGGATAAGGACTTGCTCATTCATTTTGGTTGAGGCACTTATGCAATTTCCAAGTCACAACAACACAAAGGACCACAAACCTCTTGGGTTGAAAATATTGTTGAGAATTATCAAGCCCATCTTAACTTAGAGATCCCCTAGTCTTTAGCTAATAATAATATGCATAAAATAATCTCATTGCAACGTAAAGGAAGAAAATAATGCTCAAAATTCCTATAGGAAATTAATGTTCCAAAAGTAAAAAAGAAACATCATGCTATACTCGATTCGGAGGCATAACCCACACATTAGACCATTAGATTAACATCATTATAGGCCTCTAACACATGGTGAACATAGTTTAGAAATCCAATTATGAGAGTTGGAACATCATTCATCTTATATCATGAATTTTTTTGCAAATTCAAGAGGGACTTCGACTCTCCATCCAACCATAAACAACTACAACCACATCTTACCTGCAATTATCACCGCCTAGTTAGAATCCAGTTGTTGAGGTGGAGTGATTTTGGAAGGGAAACCAAAGAGTCTTCCGCATCAGGATTAATAACCATGTTAGGATGCCATAGAATAGAGAATTCTAAGCTTGCTTTTAGGAGAAAAGAGCCAAACTCTAGGAAGTTTCATTTGTGCTCTCTTCCTATTTTTTCTATTGCACCTCCTATGATAGTGAGAATCTTCTAGTATGAAAGTGAGCTCCCCCTGATCAAAGGGTGTATTTTTCCTTGCTTGCAGATTGACTTCCATTCCCCCTAACATATCAGCCACCTATCTTTTCCCAAGGCTCCACACAATCAACTCTTGGAGATTGCAACCCATGCTTGTCTCTAAGTTTTTTTCATTTTTCACTTATGGTTGGAGTAGAAGGAAACTTTAGCCTATGCTTTTCTCCTTGGTTATTTTAATGTGCAATCGGCTCATTTAATCTTCTCAACCAAGCATGGTTGGTTTATTTAATTGTGCCAATCCATTAAGAAATCTACCTCCCCAAGAAAAATGGAACACATGTCCCTTCACTTAGTCTTTAAGTAATTATAATTATTTATAGTAATGAGATCTTTAACTAGGGGTTGTTACATTTCTTAGAAATTAAAATGATGTTTTCAATGTACATACGGATAACTTTATGGTTTTAACTAGAGTTAAAGTATGTGTATAATTTTAAAGGTATCTATCATATATTTTTAGGTTAGTAATTTTCAATAAAAATTTGGAAATTTAGTTATTTAATAATAATGTATTACATTGTTGGCTTGTATGAAGATCTATTGGTTTATTTTTTGAATTTTTTATATTCAAAATATGAGTTTCTTTTTTAAAATATTGTAATTAACACAACCACATTAAAATTGGTTGATATAGATTAATCAATGGCAAATAAAATATTATCCAAAACCTTTCAGTGAACATAATATATAATTTTCATATCCAATTTACTCTTACGCATATAGTACTAAAAATTTAATCTTCAACACAAAATTGAATTAGATTAAGATCTTTTCCTAGCTTTGAAACTCATCACTAAAACCTTTTATTTCCATCTTTCAACTTTTCTGTACAATTTAAAAAACAAATAATCAAATAAATGATTATTTGTTTTACATATATAAATGGGAAAAAAGAAATTTTAGAGAAGAAATAAATAATTTCATAAGTATAAAAGAACGCAACTCCACATCACTTCAATCACTAGTTGAGAACCCCTACGATGACCAAGAATATTTATATTGAGTTGTCTTTAAGTGTGGATTTAAGCGTGGATTCTTGAAAAGCTTTTTTGTTTATTTGTTTATCTTATTCGTTTAGAATCTAGCGGAGATTGATTCAAATCAAAAGTGAAAAGCTTTTTGGTTTATTTGTTTATCTTATTTGTTTAGAATCTAGCGGAGATTGATTCAAATCAAAAGTGTAACACCCCTTAGTGTAACACCCCTTAGTGTTTTCTAAAAAATTAGAATTATTTCCTACCCCTAGGATGACAAAGAATATTTATATTGAGTTGTCTTTTTATGCGGATTTAAGCGTGGATTCTTGAAAAGCTTTTTTGTTTATTTGTTTATCTTATTCGTTTAGAATCTAGCGGAGATTGATTCAAATCAAAAATGTAACACCCCTTAGTGTATTCTAAAAAAATAGAATTATTTCCTACCCCTACGATGACAAAGAATATTTATATTGAGTTGTCTTTAAGTGCGGATTTAAGCGTGGATTCTTGAAAAGCTTTTTTGTTTATTTGTTTATCTTATTCGGTTAGAATCTAGCGGAGATTGATTCAAATCAAAAGTGTAACACCCCTTAGTGTATTCAAAAAAAAGAATTATTTCCTACTATGAAAATTAACTTGGAACATGGGCTAATAGAAGGCATAATATAATGTTAGATATGAATATTTTTATACTAATTAGATTAACAATATTGGTTATAGTCAATTAAGGAATTGTGAGAAGGACGAAAATGATAAATGAAAATTTCACCTATGTTTTCTCTAGAGATGAATATCTCAGTTGCAAAAAAAGAGCCAAGGAGGATTGGGAGGAAGCTAAGGCCATCGAAAAAAATTAGAAGAAAACTTATTACCGCAGATAAGACATTTTTCAGGTAAGGCAGGAGGCTACTATGGAGAAATTCTTGAGCACGTTAGGGCTAGTGGAATTTTTGTACATACCTGTGAGTTTGTGAAAGTTTTGACCAAGAAATTCTTAAGCTGGTTAGGGCTAGTCGAATCTCTTCTTAGACTTGTGTTTTCTCTGTCTAAGGAGTGTTCTAAAGGGAAATTGGCTCAGGAGAGCACTGTGGAATACCGTACTCGATGGTTGTTGTTGGGTATTTTTTTTGTTTGCAATGGAAAAATACCAAAACCACAAAATATAAATCACAGAGGCAATGCTCTGTTTCCTTTGCTCCAAGATCTTTTACACAAAGAAGTCTTTTTAAAATTAATTACACACGACAGAGTATTCCACCACCATAAAAGATTTATATTCAT
Source organism: Pinus taeda (assembly GCA_000404065.3). Classification (NCBI taxonomy): domain Eukaryota; kingdom Viridiplantae; phylum Streptophyta; class Pinopsida; order Pinales; family Pinaceae; genus Pinus; species Pinus taeda. The sequence goes on from APFE031479651.1 coordinate 147,725, forward strand.
TAAACAAAAACACTTACATATTCATCCTCTTTTACTCAGAGGGATTCACCAAAACATTTTAACAATAATTACTCTGCCTCCTATGAAATTTTACACCACTGTGTGTAAATATTTCATTTACATTCACTGCTGTGTGAAAACAAAACTTACAGGGATTTACACATTTACCTTTTTCACCTGTGTGAAACAATTCATGGATTTGAAACAAACTACCCTTGGTTTTTCTTCATTTACTTCTCCTCCTGCACTGCTGTGCATTCTTTGCATTTCATTTATATTACAACTCAAAAATATTCATGCACTTCTGTGCATTCCTCCCCTGCAATAAAATATTTACGCTCTGGTTTCCATTCACTGCCGCTGCATTTTTTTTACATTACAAAACCAATCTAAACTCTGTCACTTTTTTAGTTTACGTTCGCTACTGCGAACAGGCTTCACACCTTCCCTGTATCCAACTCACACGCATCTCATTTAATTACAATCCATGGTATTTTTTTTATTGGCTGCTGCGAGCCCCCATATTTTTTTGTTCTCCCGTGCGATAATACATAACCAAGAAAAATTGAGTCAACGCTGTCTTAAAACATATATCAAAAAAGGAATAAAAAAAATTTACATTATGGTTTCCGCCCATACTCCATATTAACTCGCCGTAAAACATTAAATTCTTTACCAAAAAAAATGTCAGCCATTAATCTAAGGTATGGGCAGTAACGTATGGCCCACACTATATTAATTTTAATCAGACCCCGTATGTACTTTGGAAGACTTAAACGGCGGAGACTTTTCCTTTGAATCGGACGGCGGAGAGGAGGCTGATTAATCGGACGCATATCGGGCGGGGTGAGAAGACCAAAAGTTACCTTCCGATGGATGTCAGTGGATGATGTCACTGTTGTCCAGATGTCAGCATCGGAGCACCATCATACGGAAACCTCCTTAATCCAAAAGCGATGCGATGAGTTACCGCCGGTTTTAGGTTTGATGTGGTGGTTTCGGGGTGCATTAAATGCTGGACCGCGCGGTTGAAATTATATATTTTCAACCGTTGTGAGGAGAAATATTCCTTTCCTACTGGTTTCTGTAGCAATAACTAACGTTGAATAGATATGTGTTTTTATGTAGGTTGGAAAGAAATTTCCTAAAAATTATGTCTTTCTGTAAATTACTTCTGGAAAATTGTTCTATAAGCATTCTATGAACTTTGCGGTTAGCTTAGATAAGTAAAGAAAGGAAACAAATAAGTATTGAAAATGTTTGCTTTCCTTGATGGTCAATTAATTGTACGAGAATCTATTGTGTGAAATTGTGTAAATGTGGTTGTGTTGAGATAAAATATTCCATAACCAAAATTAAATTGGAAAACTAAAGGAATTATGTATAACTGCGACTGAAACGTATTTATGTATAAATTCTATGAAACTAGAGTTGAAATCTGTTATCTATAGTGTCAATAAATAATAGAACGTAGGGAACCAATAATAGAGGAATATGGATATAACCTCATGGAAACATTTGGGCTTAAATTCTGGGCCACGTCAACAAACTCAACAACCGGGAATCAATCGTTGTCCCCCTAAATTGTCCTTCAATAGGATAATTATTGTCGTAAGAAATCTTAATCAAATACTTCAAGATTATCACCAGCTGATGTAGGTAAAAATAAACCATGTTGCACTTAAGCAACGTTAGGGACGAAGGTTAATCATCTTAAAGAATAATTATGTCGAGATAAATAAAGGAATTACAATCCTAAAATAGAAGAATAATTAACTCCGCAAGGTAACATTTGTGGAACATACTAGAAGGTACAGAACAAGTTCTATTAAGTAGTTTCTTTTAAAGGTTGTATAATACTTTTAGTTATCGAAAGTGAAGAGTATTGTTCTGAGGGCTTTAGCATCACTGCTAATTTATGCACTAACAATATAGAAAACTTTAGAGAAATTACGATCCTCTGTAAAAGATATTAGTCGCACACATAATCATATTGGTAATTAAATAATATTTGATCTATTGGTATCGTGATTGAGATCTCCAAGTAATTCAGTAAATAATTTACTTAGAACCAACAAATAATAGTTGTCACAATGATATGTGAATTGACCATAATATATTATCACTATCAAACAAATCTTTGACACAACACAAAGGACATGGGCCTTTTCAACTACAACAATAGATAATAATATATAATGTAATCATTGCAGAACCTTGACAACTCAGCAAGGGTGTTAGGAAGGGTGTATATAACAGTAACACAACTAATACAATTTAAGAAATTAGTACATAAATAAGTGAATGTTCAGAATAAACCAGGGTTGTATTTAGCAGAACTCCATGCTCCTTATATAAATTAAATTGAAAACTATGCAAGAACCCTGAAATTTGCATGCCCAACTTAGCTCATGAAGAGCTTTAAATCTTAGTGATAAAAAATTAAACCACCAATAAGTAGTCGAAGGTTACAAATGTAGTATGAACAATCCAAGACACAAGACATCTTGAAATTTTTGCATACATGTTAGTTCTAATATCTCAAAAGGGACCTTTAGTAAAAATGGGACAAGGGAAAAACAATTGTAAAAGATAAAGAAGTTGTATTGGAATTTCGTATTGAACCTTTTATCTTGGAAATATAATCAAATAAAGTAGTAAAATACAATTATTTACAAGTACATAATTATATTAATACTGATAAAAATAGCTAAAATCACACAATCGCAGAAACATAATCATATATCAGGCACAAATGGTGTATGTGTAAAGACACTCACACACAGATTTACATTTAGATTACTCTATTAAATAGAGTTTCTGAGATCCAATTTATTCTTAATTTAGATAGAGAGGTTGAGAGAATTTTTCAACCATCACAAACCAACTTGTTAAATATGGAATGTAAGCATTAGCTCCAACAGCCCCCCTTAATGGTTACATTTCATGAAAATAACAAAATAATCAAGCTTATCAGTAGATGCTCTATCAAGTTGCCTCATAACCCTCGGAAAGGTGTAGTTGGCAAGTTGGATTCTCGAGTTCTCTTTCTCAACTCCCGAATCAAGGACCTCCCGAAGTCAATTACTGGACAGCATCCCAATCTGTCGCATAACCTCATTAGGAAACCACTTCCATGTCTACCACTAATGAGGGATCCTTCCCTAGATCCGCAACTTCCATACTATCTGGACAACCATCCATATTGAACCTTACTGCTACTTGATCTTTAAGTACTGACATCAGACACATAGTTGAACTGCTGGTTATTTTTAAAAGAGTTTAATAGGTGAACACCTCGACAATGAAACATCCTACTATATAAAACCCAAAAATCTGCTGGCGTTATATATTGATCTGCATTTAATTTCTAACTATGGCCAAGCTCAGATCTCCATACTGTATTATACACATTCCAGAGAAAAGCACCACCACTTACTTGTTATTGGATCGCTGAGAGGCAAGACCATGTATCTCACCATAGATTGTAAAAAACATGGCAACCATAGTGACCTCGACAAATAGTGACGTCAACAACACATTCACTATCAATCTCAACAGGTTGTAGCTCTTCGGTTTCTCTGGTTTGGCGAAAATCTTAATGGCATCTCCTTTCAACCAAATTCATTTGAACCCAAATACCATTTCACACGATCATATCCACACATCAACCATTACAATCACCTTCAATGGTCGCTCTCTGACTCTGCACAAAAAACAGAGTTCTGCAACTTCATCAATTGAATGGGAATGGTCTTCAATCGAGTTACATCAAATGGCATACAATCCACACAGAAAGTTTATCACGACTCTGCGACAGATTCCAGGCAGCACAGTGTATTCACTAGCACACATCTCCTCCCGATTTTATGATCTTTGGCTCCAATCATAATTAGAGTCCATCCCTTCCTCGAAGACACGAACCTCACCACGGCCTGTGGCGCACCAGTCTATTGACGAGGAACCATCTGTGGATCGCGAAATTCTACCTCTAATGAACGGTTCTGTTGAAGCCCAACCTGTATTTATCACCCGACAAGATGTCAGTCTTGAAGCTTAAGGTGTCGGTCACCGGTTTGATCCACGTCCTCTCCTCCTAACGAGCAACTGTTACATAGGTTTAACATCCAGATGCACCTCCCCACAACACAGGTTCAGATCTAGCTCTGATACCATGATAAAAACAGCTAGAATAACACAATTATAGAAACATAATCATATATCAGGCACAAATGGTGTATGTGTAAAGACACTCACACACAGATTTACATTCAGATTACTCTATTAAATAGAGTTTCTGAGATCCAACTTATTCCTAATTTAGATAGAGAGGTTTAGAGAATTTCTCAACCATCACAAACCAACTTCTTAAATCTGGAATGTAAGCATTAACTCCAACAAATACAGAGCTAAACAAATGCCCATTGGTGGGCGGTATAACGGAACTAAAAAATAAATCTACTTAGCTACAAATAATACGTACACAATGAAGAATATTAAAAACAATATTTTCTAATAGGTCACAACATAAAAACCAATATATATATTAATATGTTGACGGATTATAATTAGTTCCAAAAGTTTAATAGAAATACAATAAGCAATGAGTGCACAAAATCCATATTCTGAGTCAAGTGGAACATATTTCTTCTATGTAAAATAGTCAAAAGTGAATTTTTCACTTTGAAAGAAATCCTCTATTATCTGAAACTATTTAAGAGTGCTTAAATAAAAGAAAAACATGAAGGTATCAAGAAGGTTGTACCCAGAAATATGAATGTAACCCTCTATCCCTAGGACTAGCTAGCCCATGTATCAAAATATCCAACCTAACCTTAATGATCTCTAATAGAGAAGAACAATAGACATTGTTCACAGAATAGTTCTGGTTAGAAAACCCCATAAGGTTGATGATTATTAAGAACCTTTAGCATATGAGGGTAAGCTTATTGAGGAACTTGGATAACTATTGAGGTACACATTAAAGCAAACCACACCACAAGGACTCCAAATACAACAAACCTACAATAATCAGAAGGTTTAGTCATTTAAATCTCTCATCAAAAGGAATACAAATTGGTAAACTATTAAGATAGGATAAGTGGAAGCTTCAAAAACCTTACTTGAGTTGTTCAAACCCTTGTAACTCTATGTGCCAATTTAAGCAGATAATTTTTTTCGATAACTCATGATTGGATGATTTGAAATTCTAATATGAGTCCTTACTAATAACTAGGGTCAATTGTTTATCTTCCTTGCCATAACTTGACGAAGAAAACTTGTAGAAAATTGCTATCCTAGAAACCTTTCAACCCTAAGGGTTATAAAAATAAATCTACGCTCATTAGCAAGCAGAGTAAGTGAAAAATAATCAACATAGAAGATATATATTCTCGTGTACTTAGCTTGATTCCATACCAAAAATCTCTCGTCATAGAGCTCCAACTTCATAATGCTAATGTTATGAAACCAACTCACAAAATAGAAGAAGAGATAGATCAATGAATTCAAAATAAGCCTCTTCGAGGGGGAATCCTCCTTTAGATTACACAAATGAACAATTCTTGGATGATACAAATGACAACACCTCCTTTCTATATATAGGAGTCTAAGGGGTCATAATATAATCAATGTTGACATAATAATAATAATGTAAGAGCACAATGATAACAATAATGGGCTTCTATGGGACACAATAATAACAATAATAGGCTACATTAGTAGTATAGGGACCTAACATGCCACTCTCCTTCAAAAACATTTTGTCCTCAACACTTCAGTAGTTCGAGGATGCTTCTGTATAAATTTCTCGTCCTCCCATGCAAAATTTTCAGCGGTTAAGTTCTTCCACTCCATGAGATATTATGAAGTTGATTGATTTTGTAGTTGTCACATTATTATTTCCGTGAATTATTTAGGTTTCAATGTGACTTTTCCTTCCTCGTCAAGTTCCCATATCCAAGTGTTGTTCACATGGAACCTTTCCCCGATTCCCTTTCAATGCTCATGCAGAGTGCATCCTTCATACAAGGCTTCCCCATCTCTTAGGATCGACTAATGTGGAACTTGTATGAAGTGCCACATGTCACTATTTCAACCTTCAACCCTGAAAAAATACCAAACAAACTATAGCCTATTCTATTTCTGTCACTTTTTACGAAATTCAAATACTATGCTCAAAGAGAAAGTTATGAAGCGTTTCCCAAGGTCATTTTTTTCAGATGGAATTATGAAGCTTGCAAAAGCCCTACCTTTATCGGTTTGTATCTCCAAAAATATAGTGCTAAAAGGTCTGAAATTTAGTCATGAAGTTCCTCGCAATTTTTCCTCAAATGTGTTTTTTTCCAGCTTCTGAAGCTTCGAAGAAAAATAGGTATATCGAAAATTCCACAATGACCTATTTGACATAACAAAATCCTAGAATCCAAAGCTTTGATACCAAATGCTATGAAAGTAGCTCACAAAATAGAAGAAGAGAGAGATCAACAACTTCAACATAAGCCTCTTCAAGGGTAAAGTATCCTTTACATTACACAAATGAACAATTCTTGGATGATACAAATGACAATACCTCCTTTCCATATATAGGAGTCGAAGGGGTCATAATATAATCATAGCCAACATAACAATAATAATTTAAGCGCACAACAATATCAATAGTGGGCTTCTATGGGGCACAATAATAACAATATGGGGAGTACATGAGCACAACAATAGAATAAAGGGGCTACAATAATAACAATAAGGGGCTACACTAGTAGTATAGGGACCTAACAGATAAGGTTTCAAATGAACCAAGTGGACATGAGGGTAGGGGGAAGCTCATTACCGTTGTAACTTCTCACCCAAATCGACTGCCGAGATTCACCCTCGCTTCTACTATTTGATTTTCACCAATAAACAATGCAACGACAAGTGGAGGACCCTCGTGCCACTAATTGAAAGACCAGAAGCTTTTGATGATGAGCATTATTACAACTTAAAATGGTCGGGTCAATTAACGCCAACCATAAGGTATATATGCAAATATTTGTATGGGTTTATAACCCATAGATCATGCATTATAAATATAAATCAAAAGCATAATTCATTAGTGAAGCTTGAAATCATAACTTGACACACACACACATACACATATATATAATCAAACTAAATAACCGAATATTTATATCCATATGTTGTAAAGTGCTAAAAAAAATTATGATTGACTTCAACACCAAGAATTTAACAAAGGAGCGGTTTCATTAAATGATGAGAACAATTATATAGTTTTAAATGGGAATGTACATTAAGTGTGCAATTTTTTTTTTTAATTGAGGTGTGAGAGTTGTTGCAAGTCATATCACAGTAGAAGGGCTCAACATTGTGGCTTTATTAAGGGAAAGAATGAGTATATTATATATTGTATTTCTAGTATATATATATATCTATATATATATATAATATTATAGAGAGAGAGAGAGAGAGAGAGAGAGAGAACCGTGTTATGTGTCACAAAAAGAAGAATTAGAATTATGACAACACCAAGACTAAGATTCTGCACCCTTACTTAAAACAAACCAAAAAGTGGGTATAGTTAACTGAAGAACCCCAGTCGTCATCTGCTATGCTGATTTAAAGTAAGAATTTACTAATTAAGAGCTGGTAGTGAATATTAAAGAAAATAAATTTCTATATTATGAGACAATACAAAAGAAGTGAAAAATCGTGTTATGGGTACATCGAAGTAATTCCATTACGTAAGTTAAGTTACCAAATATTAATCAACTTATTGCGGTGGCCACCATTACCTACAAGAACTGATATATTGAGTGGTCGATGGGAATGGTTGGAATCCTTTCTACCAAATTAAGCCTTAGAAAATAATATGGTGAATATTGATAGTAACAACAAAATATTATTACATGTATAACTTAGGTATCAATAAATCTAAAAATAAATAAATATAATCGGCTATTACAAATCAAAATCATTTCATATTGCACAAATGATGAAAATAAACTGGTAATAATCTATTTATATTTTATTGAAAATCCTCTTGATGAAGGGTTACAATAGTAAAGTAAACAATGCATAATTATTTCTTGTTTAAAACTAGTGAATTGGAGGCAAGAGGTGATAAATTATCTTAATAACTAGTGATGGAAGGAGATCAGTTACAAGAATAGTGAAATGGGATGTGTATTTGAGATTTTTAAGTCGGTAGTGACACAATAATTGTATTTGAGTCACGCCAAGATGCTAAATAAACCTAGGAGCATCTCAAACAAATGTTGTTGATACTCAAAAGATATCAACTTTATACTAAACTTAGAAAGCATGAAGTGAGCAACATTATAGTTAATTAAAAACTATGGAAAATTATTTGGAAGGAAATGAGATGAATCCCCCGATATAGAAGAGAAACCCAAACAAGTTTTGAAATTCCTATAGTTGATGAATGCAAGGGGTGAGATCAAAATTTTCATGAGTTATAGACTCGTAATACAAATAATGGAATGATTCACTAATTGGGAATGATTGTCAATTGTTATCTCAATATCTAATGATTTGATCTAAAGAGGAATGGCAGGATAAACAAGAATAAATTCTTACTATACTCTATGAGAAATATAACATATATAAGGTTGAATTATATAACCTCAAACTATAGAAAAAAAATTTTAACTTGGTCATTGATGGTGTGAAGCTTTCTTCAAATTTTGGAAAATAAGCTAACCCAAAAAAAGAGGGACAATATAGGAGATTATGTATGAATACCTGATAAAATAAACGCGACAATGGATTTGAATATTCAATACTCTAAGGATTCTATTTTACTAATGAGATTCGAAGGATTAGAAATAGGAAGATGATTGAGTAAGGTAATTAAGGAAATGTGTCTTATAATTTTACAAAAAAATCAAAGCTATAATAAAGGAGTGTTGGTATCATATTGGTGTAAATTTCACCTATTCCTATTAACATGCAAAGGGATGCATGTCGCTAGCCAATTCTACCCTAGATAAGTACTTAAGAAACTTAATATGATTTTTATAGCGATAAGTGAAATTTTGTCAAAATATAGGTTAGATTGAATAGATGCTTACAAAAACAAAATACTAAGATAAGCATACTAATGTGAAGTGATGAGACTAGAAACAAGCATAGAATATGCAAGTGTAGCTAGGGAACATGTAACTCAAGACACTTTAAGCAATAATTTGCACTATACTAAGGGATGTAAACCCAAGTAGAGAGTTGGAGGAATAAGTTCATGGGTAAGGTGTGTCGAAGTTGTACAATTGTAATATTTAGTGATGTAATCTTCTTACTACCCTTTATTGACCTTAAGCATGCCATATTACTCTTGGTTTTTCCTATAATTGTCAATAGGAAGGGTACTAGGTAGAGGAAAAACATTGAATTATAAAACCTCAATTAAGAACACCTTATGAAAAGACTAGTGAATAATTAATGTGGTTAGGATGAGGTCCACTTGAACCAAGGATAAAGATAATATCTACCTAGAAAGAAGTAAGTTGAATTAATTGTCTTAGAATTTTGTTGTGGCATATTTTAAACAAAAAAATTATGTTTTTTTTTTTTTTCTAAGTAAAGACTATTGTTATATTAAAGAAAGGAAAACATGTACAAAGGTTTACTTCCCGCGAGGAGACCGAAGCCAGTCCTCAAATTGAAAAAGCTTTAACCAAGCCATGAAACACAGTGCATTATAGTTCCTGGACATTAAGCAACCTAGACTCAAACTGATAAAAGAATCATAGTTGCTGGCAGGACCGATCCATTTTACATCAATGACAATTAGACAGAAAGAACAAATATCTGAAGCCTGAGACTTGCAGCGATGGCTAAACCGAGTCTTAGGACTAAGATGGACACAAAAATAGACCCAAAGACAAAACATGATTTGCAACAACATGACAAAAAGAAAAAGCAGAGTAGAGCACCCGAGAACTAGACTTGTTGGTCTGTTGAAGCCTCCTGCTTTCCTTTATCTGGGCTTGGCGAATCGAGCCAAATCACCAACCCGTCCTCGTTCTGAATCAGTTCTTCCTCATTTGCCAGGGCACAAGCGCTTAAGACGTCCACTTCCATGTTTGAATTGGGCGGCAGCAAGACCTCTTGCATAGAGGCAGCGTATCCAGAAATACCCTGTATCGGAGCACAGGAGCTGAAGACATCCATCTCCCTGTTGGAATTGGGCGGCGGCAGGATCTTTTGCACCGAGACATCATAACCAGAAGTTTCCTGTGTGGCTTGTTGGACCGGGGCAGATTGAATTTGGGCGACCGCATGTCGACGAGTTCGATACACCAATCCTTCCATATCCCCCATGAGGATATCGTTGTCATGGACAATTTTAGCAGCTGGGGAACTGGAATTTGACAGGTCGGGCTCTTCTTCAGATATGAATACGGTGAAGGTGACAACCACCTCTGGTCTCACAAGGTGGCTTGGAAATCTGAATCTAAAAGTCTGGTAGGTGCCCTGTGGGAGGAGGCACTCCTGTTCAGAACTAGGCGACGATGGTGGCTCAGCAGCAATGGGCTCAACAGGGTATAAGTCTTCCAAAACCACGCGGGTGCCAGACCTCCCTCCCTGCCTAGGAACCCCGCGACTGCGCGGCATGGCTTGCAAAATTATCGCTTCCAGACACGCAATAATACCTTGGATGTTTGCAAACTGAAAGCCCTCTCTACGAGCACTGAAGGCAACAGTGGAATAGTTCTGCGCCATAATTGGCATGTCAAAATCCATATAATGCATAACCTGCTGTCTTAACACGGGGGAAAGGCCTTGGGCTTTTCTCCCCTTGCGCATCATAGCCTCAGCAGCCATGCTCGACATCAATGCTGCATCCCTCCTCCTTTGCCGCAGACCAAGAACATTAACTTGCTGCATTAATTCCCTATGCTTTGTACAGGCCTCCATGTACATTCGTTGGCGATTCTCCCTACCTCCATGTGACATGGCGTATTCCATCCTTAAGAGCTAGTAAAGACACCCGCATCCGGGTGGGAGGTGTGAATCTGAGAGATTTCCTGAGAGATCATTGCCCTCAAAGTGCCTAATTGATCCTTGGACGGAAGGTTGTCTACAGTGCCTTCAAAGTGGTGCTCTTTTGCCTCCACTCCAATATTGGCTAATAGATCTGCCAGTTTGTTTCCTTCCCTTCGGATATGCTTGAAAAAAATAGCTTGATGCATGGATATCCAGTGGTTGATCATCTCAAGCCTCTGGGACATTCTCCAACTACTGCTTATTTTGTGTACCGGGGAACCATGTTGTAGCTTGGTGGCCATTCTAATTAGTATCTGTGAGTCCCCTTCTACAATGAGGTGGAAGAGATTTTTCCTATGTGCTATATTGAGTCCTCTCCATAGACCTTCCAGTTTCGCAGAGTTGTTAGTATCCCAACCTATCGAGCCCATGAAGATGCTTAGAGGACGACCTGTGTGATCCTTGAATACGCCACCATACCCTGCTTGTCCAGGGTTTCCTTTAGAGGCCCCGTCGAAGTTTAGTTGAATCATGCCTGCTGGAGGAGGATTCCAAGAACTTACTTCCTGCCTGTGCTTGTTAGGAGTTCTGTCTTTAGTTGAGTAATTGTTTATACTCATTTGCGAGTTGTCCCATATGGCCTTTTCCTGAGGAAACGTCGGAAGATCTTCGGGATGCCATTCCTTGAGAGAGAGAGTTTCTTTAATGTTATGATGGACTATATCCCACAGTTTTTCCAGCGGCAGCATTTGATCTTTGAATATTCTTCGGTTGCGCTCTTTCCACAAATTCCACATTAGAAAACCTAGGAGGAGTGTCCATAATTCATTGAGAATGGGGCTTTGAAAGGGGGGTTGACTTCCCTTGTCTATGGTTCCTCTGAGATCGTCTTGCATTCTTCTTTCTTTTTGATAGCGGAATGCTATCTTCTCCCATAGTTTCTTTCCCATTGCACAGTTCTGCATTAAATGTATTGTTGTTTCTTCCTCCTGTCAGCACATATAGCACATGGATGGACCTGAGAAATTCCTTTTTCTGAGATTGTCCCAGGTTAAGACTCTGTTATGACGGAGGAGCCAAAGAAATGTGGAAACTTTCGGCCAGGTAGATTTATGCCAAGCTTTTCCCCACACTCTATCTTTGTGCATTTGCCCTTGTATGATTATGTTATAAGCTTCCTTGGTTGTGAAAACGCCTTTCTCCCCGTGGCTCCATCTTAAGATGTCTGGTTCATCCAAGACTCTTATCTGTCTTTTTTGTAGCTCTGTTTTGAGTAGCAGATGTGTCTGTTCTGAGCCGTTCAGGAGGAGCAAATGTATGTCTTTCCACTTCCTGTAATCTTGAGGGTCTTCAGAGGTCCAACATTGATTGACTTTGGCTTGATAATGTATTTCTCTTTCGTTGTCAGGAAGGCCTTGAAGAATGTCATTGATTTTTGGCATCTACTGCCACGAATCATCCCAAAACCGTGCTATACTCCCATTTTTGATTTCCGAGAAGCAGTGTTCTTGGATGAGAGATCTGTTTTGTATTGCCACATTCCAAATTGCAGATCCCGAATTTGTCTCAGTCATGCGTAGTATTTCCTCCAGTGGATGGTTGTTGGCGTACTTGGCTATCCAGAGGGAAGCCCATGGTGTACTAGGATTCGCCAGCCATTGCCACCAGATTTTGGCTCCCATTGCCTTGTTGCTGTTCTCGGGATCTCGCAGGCCTATTCCTCCTGCATCTTTGGGTAAACATACTTTCTCCCACTTTAGAAGGGCCCATTTTCGATTCTGTCCTGAACCTCCCCATAGAAATCTTCGTTGTAGATTCTTGACTTCTTTTAGGACCCACTTGGGGGCAGCTAAAATGGAGAAAACATACAAAGGTATAGATTGGAGTACTGCTTTTATTAGGATTATTCTGCCTTCCATGTTCAGAGATCGAGTGGTCCATAGGAACAGACGTTCTTCTAGTTTTTCTAAGAGATGCTTCCAGGAGGAATGCTTGAGAGCGGAGCTTGTGAGAGGGGCGCCTAAATACTTGGAGGGCAAAGAGGCGGAGGTGAATCTCAGAATGCGTTCAATTGCTCTTTGAGTGGTGACGGGGATGTTGAAGAAATAGATTTGGGATTTAAATTGGTTGATGAGGGCTCCGGATGCATCAGAGAAAGTGGAAAGAAGGGTTTTTATGAGATGAGCTTCTTGGACCGAGGGGTGAGCGAAAAGCATGTTGTCATCTACGAATTGCTGGTGGGTGTGAACCGGGGAATTATGAAATGAGATCCCTCTTAACCTTCTATTGGTCTTGGATGCTGTGATACTTCTACCCAGGCCCTCAGCCATGATGACGAACAGGAAGGGGGATAAGGGGTCTCCCTGCCTTATGCCTCTAGAGGGTCGAAAAGTAGCTGAGGGGATGCCATTGATTAAAACTGAGAAGAAAGCAGAGGATAATAAACTATAGATCCATCTAATCCAAGTGGGAGCAAAGCCAAAAGCTGTTAGAATTTTGTGAATGTATACCGAACTTAGGCTATCAAAAGCTTTGGAGAGATCTAGTTTAAGCATCATACCTGGTCTTTCGGTCACCTTTAGAGAGTGAATTAGCTCATGAGTGAGAATAATGCCATCTGTAATTTGGCGGCCCTCAACATAACCGGATTGCTCAGGCGAGATGATGAGGGGAAGAAGCGGTTTGAGCCTATTGGCAATAACCTTTGAGATAATCTTGTATATCATGTTACAGAGTGCAATGGGCCTGTATTTATCCGGTTTGTTGGAGTCTTCTCCCTTAGGTACTAGAGCAATAAAAGTGGCATTTAGTCCTGGATACATCCACCATAGCTCTCTGGATTCCTCAACCACCTACCATACTTCATTATTTATCAGGTCCGAGAATTTGTGGAAGAATTTTGCAGTGAATCCGTCCGGTCCGGGCGCTTTTCCTTCTTTCATCTGTTTAACTGCTTCTTCAACTTCCTGCATAGTGATAGGTTGGATCAATAAACTGTTGTGCTCCTCCGTTATGATCCTGGGTATGTTCTGAGTAAGTCGGTTGATAGCTGGGATTCAATTGATTTCGGGCTCTTGGTAGGCTTTTTTGAAGTAGTTGGTGAATTCCTTTTCTATGCCCTCGTGCGTTTTGATCTTCTCTCCCTGCTCATTATTGATATGAGTAATTTGATTTATCATTCTCCTTTGGACTGTTGTTTTGTGAAAGAATTTTGTATTTTTTCCCCTCCTTCCAACCATCTTATTCGGGATTTCTGCCGCCATAGGATTTCCTCCTGTTTAGCTCTTGCTAAGATCTTTGATTCTATTTCTTGTTCCTGTTTGGAGAGCTCCTCTGTTCACCCGCTAGTGATGATAGCTTGTTGTACTTTCTTCATTTCAGTGTGAAGTTGAGCCTGATATGCAAAGATGTTACCAAATGTTTTGTGGTTCCAATCTTTGATGACCTTTTTGAGATTTTTAAGTTTTTGTTGGAATCTAGCCATTTTTGTGCTCTTGGTTGAATGGTAATTCATCCAGCATGATCTGACCAGTTTTTCAAAATCTGGATGAGAGAGCCAAAATTCCTGAAAACGAAAGGGGCATCTGAGATTTTGTCCAGGCCTGTTCCATTGGAGCTCTATGGGCCAATGATCTGATCCAGAGCAAGGGATAATAGAAGCTGTAAATTCTCTGCCTACATGAGTTGCGTTGTCAGAGATGAGGAACCGATCAAAGCGCGATGCTATTTGTTGCGCTCCTGCTCTCTTATTTGTCCAGGTGAAGATTCTGTTGCTGGTTGTGACGTCCATTAGCCAGTTGCTATTAATGAAGTTATTTAGAAGACCGTCGTCATTGTTTGAGTTACTTCTGCCCGCCCTTTTTTCGTCCATACTGGCTATCATATTATAATCTCCTCCAGAGATCCATAGAGGGAGAGGTCTATCTCTATTGAGATCCGATAAAGTGTTCAGAAGTTGATTTTTTTGAGCTGTTTCCTGTGGGAAATACACATTAGTTAACAGTCCATGAGCATTCATACCTAAGAGGTGGAATGTCGCTTGTATGAAGTTCTTGTTAGCTTGAATGTTGCTGAGGTGGATTAGCCGGGCATCCCAAAGAATGGCTAGGCCACTAGAAGCTCCATGTGTGTCTACTGCTATGACTAGCCCTCCTGGCCAGGCCTTCGCAGCGATTCTTTCTAGAACTGTGGAGTTGCATTTCGTCTCTTGCAGAAAGAGGATACTGGGTTTTTCTTGCTTCAACATGTTTTTTAGGATTCTTCCTTTCCCGGGGCCGTTAAGCCCTCTAATATTCCATGAGATTAACTTCATTGAGAAGGGTTGGGGTATACATTGAAGTACTTAGTCAACTTGGCGTACTGCCCTGACTCCACCAGAATCTCTCCTATCTTGATTGTTCTTTCTAGGGTGGTTTTCCGTCCCCTTTTTTTGCTATCCTTGGTTTTGAATTTGCCGTCCCATGGACTACCAATCTGTACTCCTAGAGAATATTTTTTCTGTGCCTTGCTTAATACCACTACTAGATTGTCTACCTGCTGTTCTAGGATTTGTTCAAAGCTCCCTGTACGGTATGCTTGTTCCAGACCTGGAATATCTAGCTCTCCGATGTCTAGGGGCTCCAAGTCCTCATCCATAATTTGGGGTGATTGAAGAATATCTTCAAGTTCTGTCAAGGCTTTTTTGCTTAATTGAGAGTACTCCATAACCATTTTCTCATTTGGCTTTGACGTATTGTTCTGAGGTTCTTTCAAGTGGTCTTGATGGGTGATTTTTTTCCCTCTTTGCATTGATGTTTCCCCTGGTTGCTGTTGCTGGTTCGCTTCGTCTTTCTCTTGTTCCTCGTCCAAGCCTTTCTCATCTGTTTTTTTCAGAGCTTCGAATCTATTGCTAGATGTTGCCTTATTGCTAGGATTTGCTTTGGGATTGTTGGTGTGTTTTTTGTTTCCTCTTCTTCTATTGACAACTTTTGTGAATCCATTAGGAGAATGATTGTAGGATTTGTCCAGCATGGAGGGTGGCTTATTTAGAGGGTAGTCTCTATACAGGTGTCCTATTTCATGGCATTTCCTACATCGAAATGGAACATGTTCATAGTCTATTACTTGAACCCATTCAGAGTCTTCGTGAATGAAGCTTACCGTATCTGGTAGTGGTTGTTTGAGATCCATGTAAACACATATTCTGGCGTATGAGATCTGCTTGCGTAGTCTTGTTTCCTCTGCTACCCTTACAAATTCGCCAATAGCGTTGCCAATCTCCTGCAGTGAAGTTTCCTCCCAATATTCCCAGGGCAAAGAGTAAAGCCTGATCCAAACTGGCGCGTAACTCAGATCCTCCTTGTCTGGGTTGAATCTTTCCACCCAGCCTTTGAGAAATAGGCCTGCTGAGTTAAAAAAATATGGCCCTCCTTCTAGGATTCTGGTTCGGTCTTCAAGACAATTGAAAATAGCAGTGAAGAAACCCTTCGCTCCTAAATGCAAAGATATGTCCCCTTTTGGATGCCAAACAGTGCTGATCCAAGCCCTCAGAGCTCGTTTTGTAGGCCAAATCCCTATAAACTTGTTGATCAATGCATGATCCCGCATGTACTGTATCCTGGCGTTGATTCTTTCAGTTGGAAAGAACACCTGTGGTCTTTTAGTGGCAACAGGTTTGCAAGTTGAGGAACTTGCCTTATTCTATGCTCTGTCTCAGAATCTTTACCCTGCTGCTGATTGTCGTGCCTGGTACCCTCATTGACTTCATTCGGTTTGTCCCCATCTGCCCGTTGTCGTGCTCTCGCGTCCGGAGAAGGGGGAGGCTCTTGGCCCTCCCCCTGGGGGGGAAACATTGTTCCGTCCCTTATGGTGCTGTCCACGGCGCTCTGCTACACCAGTTTCTTCTGCAGGTTTCTGGCTCCACAGGCCTGCCGCTTGCAGG
This sequence comes from Pinus taeda, assembly GCA_000404065.3. Lineage (NCBI taxonomy): Eukaryota > Viridiplantae > Streptophyta > Pinopsida > Pinales > Pinaceae > Pinus > Pinus taeda. Next base: position 164,649 of record APFE031479651.1, read on the forward strand.
GTACTGTCAAAACCCTAACGAAACCCGTGATGGTTCATTCGCATTGCTCCGTTCCTTCGATTGCTTGCATCCCTCTAACTCAACAAAAAAATTATGTTGGTGTCCAAACTAAACCAAACAAAAGTTAGAAAAACAAAAGCAAACAAACAAAAAAAGAAAAAAAAAAAGGTGATAACAAATATGATTACTAGGTGACTGGACTAAATAATTAATTATTCCCATGTTGAGGCAAGACTATGGTTTACTAACATTCCACCAGACCCCACATGTGATTTATAATAAAATAATTATTTTTGGATGAATTCAATAACATGTTGGGATCCAATATGCACGAAAGGAACTAGTAGAGAAGCTTCATACATGAAATTAAAATCGTGTATATTATACCAAGGAACTATAACACAGGATAACAAAAGGGCCAAATTGCATGGATGTTGCAAAGTGCACTCTTGGTGGGTGCAACAAGAAGTAACAAAGCATTCGAAGATGGGTATAAATAGGGTTACTTGGACAAATTATACAACAATGTAGCCACTTTGAATATAGTAAGAAAAGGAAGATTTCCTAAACTTTAGTTATGCATGATTAATTCATATTTGAATTAAGAAAAAGGATAGTAGTGCCACTTAGTACAATAATGTGCTAGTTGAAATTAATGAATGGTTCTAAACTATTATCATTACTAGGCAAATAATGTAGTTGGAATTGGTGCCTCCATGGTCTAAAATGTATGGGGAACACATGGTGAGATTCTTGTCAATTGGCAAAGCCATTGGAGAGGTAAAAAGGATTAATCATTATTGTCGATGAGTCTAAGATGATGTTGCTAACTTTTATTGAACGCAGGTTGTTAGCCGTTGTTGGGCTGTGATACCTACTTAGGACTCTTGTTAAGTACATAAATAACAATTGATGGTCTATGTGATAAATTTTACTTGTATTTAGGTACATTCCTAAATGATGATCAACGAAATTCTAATGAGAACCATAATGACTGTCAATGTAGGTCAAATAAGACAGAGTATTATTGATCAACCATCTATACATTCTCGATAAAAGGGAAATTAAGCTACACAAATGAGTGATTATTCATATTAGAGTGCAAAGGAAGCACTCCAACCATAAGAGGCTATTTGGGACACTGAAAGTTTTATGGATAAGGTATATTTCATCTTTTTTGAAGGCCAAGAAAACACTGAGGGTGGTGTTTCATTCTAGGTAGGAAAGAAGTAACACCCCTTAGTCAATAGTAAAAAAAAATAAAAAATATTGATATTAAAATTAACTTGGGAGATTATGGGCTAATAGTATAATGTTAGACATTGATATTTTTATATTAATTAAATTAACAAAATTAGTTATGGTCAGTCAAAGAATTATGGGAAGGAGGAAAATGATAAATGAAAATTTCACCTATCATACAGTCCCTAGACATAAATATCTCATTTGGGAAAAGAGAGCCAAGGAGGATTGGGAGGAACCTAAGGCCATCAAAAAAGAGGAGAGGAGCAATTATTACCTCATATAGGATGTTGTTGAGGTAAGGGATCGCACTAACATGGAGAAATTCTTCAGCTTGTTAGGGCCATTGGAATTTCTCTAAATACCTTTGAGGCTATGATATTTTTGAGAAATAAATTCATGGACTGGTTGGGAGTGGAATCTTTCTATAGACCTCTGTGGTCTTTGTCTAAGGACCGTTTTGAAAGGAAATTGGCTTGGGGGAGCTTTGCTAGAATACTATTCTCAATGGTTAAGAGGAGCATTCTTCCTTCCCTAGTGGTCTCTTGCAACAACCTAACTAACCTTGAATAGATAAGTACTTTTGTGTATGTTGTAAATAAATTTCCTAAAAAGTATGTTTTCCTATAAATTACTTCTGGAAAATTGTTTTGTAAGTTATTATGTGAACTTTGTGGCTATCTTACATAAGTAAAGGAACGAAATAGATAAGCATTGAAATTTTTTGTTTTCCATGTAGGTCAATTAGTAGTAGTTGTTGTGCTATTATGTAATTGTGATTGTTTTCAGATAACGTTTTCTGGAACACAAATTAAATTGGAAAACCTGAACGAATTATTTATAACTTGTAATAAACTAGAATTGAAACCTATTTATTTATAACTGTTATTAAACTATAATGAAACATATTATCTCTAATGTCAATAAACAAGAGAACTGAGGGAACTAATAACAAAGGACTCTGGGTATAACCTCATGTAAAAATTTGAGGTTAAGTCGACAGAGTCAACAACCTAGAATCAATCCTCCTCTCACTAAAGAGTCCTTGAAATCTCAATAAAATACTTCAAGATGACCTACAACTGATGTAGGTAGCAATAAACCATGCTACACTTCAGAAACCTTTGGGACAGAGGGTAATCATCTTAAAGAACAATTGTCCTGAAATAAATGAACTAATTATAATTCTGAAATAGAACCATAATTAACTCCAACAAGGTACCATTTGTGGAATGTAGTAGCAGGTAAGGAATACGTTCTATAAGTCACCAAATCTTGTAGTTGTTTCTTAACAGTTGTATAACACTTTTAATTATTGAAATTGAAGAGTAATGTTCTGAGAGGTTTAGCATCGCTACTAATATATTCACCAACAATAAAGAAAATTTTAAAGAAAGGTCAATTCTTTGTAAAACATATTAGCTTCACACATAATCAGATTGGTAATTAAATAATTATTGATATATTGGTGTCCAAATGATTCAGTAAATAATTTACTTACAACAAAGAAACAATAGTAGTCAAAATTATACGTGAATTGGCCGTAATATATTAACACAATCAAAAAAATCTTTTATAAGAGACAAAGGCCATGGGGCTTTTCAACTACAATAGTAGATAATAATATATAATGTAATCATTGAAGGACCCTCACATCTCAGGAAGGGTGTATATAGTAGGAACACAACCGGTACCATTTAAGAAATCAGTACATAAATAAGTGCAAGTTTTTAGAAGAAACTAGGGTCATATTCAGCGGGAAGCCATGCTCTTTATATAAATTAAATTAATAACTATATGCATTAACCCTGATCAAATTTTCATGCTCAACTTAGCTAATGAAGACTCTTAAAACTCAGTGCTCAGATATTAAATCACGGTAAGTATGTGAAGGTTACAAATGTAGTATGAATAATCTAAGACACGATACATCTCAAAATGATTGCATAAGCGTTAGCTCTGATGATAGAGAAGGAACGTTTAGTATAAGCATTGGTAAGAAATGGGACCAAGGCAAAACAATTTCGAAAGCTAAAGAAGTTGTAATGGAATTTCGTATTGAACCTTTTCTCTTGGAATTATAACCAAAGGAAGTAGTCAAACACAATTATTTACAAGTACATAATTGTATTAATATAGAGCATGCCCATTGGTGGGATGTATAACGAAACCAATAAATAAATCTACTTATCTACAAATAATACATACACAATGAGGAATATTGGAAATAATATTTTATAATAGGTTGCAACTAAAAATACAATATAGATATTAACATGTTCATGGATTACAATTAGTTCCAAAAGTTTAATAGAAATACGATAAGAAATGACAGTACAAAAGCCATATTCTGAGCCAAGAGGAACATATTTCTTCTATGTAAAATAGGAAAAAGGGGTTTTGTTTTTCCCTTTGAACGAAATCCTCTATTATCCGAAGCTCTTTAATATTGATTACATAAAATAAAACCATGAAGATATCAAGAGGGTTGTAACAAAGAAATATACATGTAGCCCTCTATCCTTAGGACTAGCAAACCCATATATCAAAATATCCAACCTAATATTAATCATCTCTAGCAGAGAAGCATGGTAGGCATTGTTAGTTCTTGTTGGAAAACACCATAAGGTTGATGGTTGTTAAGAGCCTATATCATATGAGGGTTAGTTAATTGAAGAACATGGATAACTCTTGAGGTAGACATTAAAGCAAACTGCACTGTAGGGAGTCTAAATACAACAAAACTACAATAATCAAAAGGTCTTGTTAGTCGAATCTTCCATGGAAAGGGATATAAATTGGTAAGCTATTAAGATAGGGTATGTGGAAGATGCAAAAATCGTAATTGAGATGTTCAAACCCTCGTAACTTTTTGTGCCAATTTATGTTGAGTAAGCTTTAGAATAAATCATGGCTGGATAATTTGAAATTCCAATATGGTCCTTATTAAGAACTTGGGTTGGTTTTCATCTTCCTTGCCATAAACTCAACATAGAAAACCTATAGAAAACTACTATCCTCGAAACTTGTCAACCCTAAGGATTATAAAATTGAATCTACGCTCATTGGCAAATAGAGTAAGTGAACAATAATCGACATGGAAGACATATATTCTCATGTACTTAGTTACCTGGAGTCCATACCAAAAATCTCTCATCACAGAGATCTAACTCCAGAATGCTAAGGTTTTGAAATGAACCTAGTCAACATGAGGGTAGGGGGAAGTCATTACCATTGTAACTACTCACCTAAATCGACCACCCTGGATTCCACCATTCAATGTTCGGCAAAAAAAATTACAAGGACTAGTGGAGGACCCTCATGCCACTAGTTGAAACACCAGAAGCTTCCGACGATGAGCATTATTACACATTGGAATGATCATGTCAATTAGCATTAACCATAAGGTTAATCAGTACATATTTGTATGGGTTTATAATCCATAGATCATGCGTTATAAATATAAATCAAAAGAATAATTAGTTAGTGAAGCTTAACATCATAACCTAACATATTAATATGTGTGTGTGTGTGTGTGTGTGTGTACACGAACTAAATAACCCAACATTTATATCCTTATGTTGTAAAGTGTTAAAAACAATTTATGATTGACTCAAGACTTATAATTTAACAAAGGAGAAGTCCCATTAAGTGATGAGGATAGGTATATAATGTTAAATGGGAATGTATAGTTAATTTTCTTTAAGTTGAAGTGTGAGAGGTGTTACAACAAGTTTCAGAGGTGATATCTTACCAAAACAAAGGAACAGTTTCATTAAGTGTTGAGGACAAGTGTTAGCCTCACTTTGACATTAAAAACAATTCTAAGTCCAAATAATTAAGTTAATTAAAATCATGAAAGTTAGGATTTAATCCTACCTTTCTAGATTGAGTTTGTTCCTCATGGTTAGGAGTTAGTTTAGTCTTAGTTGGTTGAGAGTTTCTCTCCAACTAGTTAGGCTCCTAGATTAGTGTGTTGTTGAGATATTTTCTCAATCATAGTGTCCAAGATAGACGTACTATCTTGAGACCACCTTCCTCGTGTATTTATTTGTACTATTATCATTCTTTGTATATTGGATTGATTAATAATGAGAATGTGAGTAGTGCTGTAAGGCTGAGGCCTTTTCTGCCATGTCTAATTTTTCTACATGTCCGATATCTACTTTATGAGTGTTTTGTTATTTGTTTCTTAAATCTCTATATTTGGTATCAGAGAATTAGTGGTTCTTAGGGCCTAACTGGTAGCATGCAGATATTTTATTTTCACCAGCACATTGACGATATCAGAAATTCATGCCATCCGTTGGTGAGCATGGAGACCTACCATCTATCTGAACCTCTATTGACTATGAGAGATTGAACAACAAATGTCGTTAGTTTGCAGTTGAAGTGCTAAGATGACTTGAGGGCCATGTGAGGCAAGCATATGTTGTTTTGGTTGAGGGAGTTGTGTAGGAGTCAATTGAATCAGTCCACCTGCAATGAAACATATGCAATATATCAAGTTCTTAACGTATTTAGAGGAATTTGTTGATGTCGATCTAATCAATACCATGACTTCTATGCATTCAAAATTAGGTATAATTTGTAGCTCCACTTGAGAGGTTATAACTTTCCCTGGAAGTTCATACAATGGACAAGCAAGGAGATTCATAAGGGGGTCTATATATTCCCGGAGCTAAGCTGCATGTATAATGAAAAGTGGTGCCAGGAGAGCGGTGTTGAAGCTGTGTGAATTCTATTATTAGAGTTGGATGATGCATGGAGTGTTATATGCACCTGGAATTACGTGGATAGATCTATTTTTGAGGTCAGAACATGGTGTGGCTATGTGGACCTGCATACACGAACCTTGTAACATCCTTGGCAAGTTGATTTCAAGTGTAACTAAATTTTTTATTTACATCAAGCTTTCTTGCTACATTGGAAGACTATATAATTTTCTGGAGGAACTACTACCACCTATCCTAGCTTTATTGGGATTGCTCCCCTCCATAATTCTATCTATCCACATTTGTAGAGTTTTGAGTCTCAATTCAATTCACGCCAAAGTTCTTAAAGTACTGGAAGGTTTTGGACATTCAAAAGAACACGTCAGAGTTGAGTCTTCATAGTTTTCTCAATCCGCACAATACGTCCCATTCTTTTGCTCGGCCAAAGTCAATTGCCTTTTGGAATTTGCAAGCAAAAAAAACCAATATATTTCATTTTATGTACAAGATCCCCATTGGAGACACCATCAAATTGCATGCGAAGGAGAATAATCTACCCTAAGGAAAATTTCACATAGAACCACTTAATTTCCACCAAGATAATAAAGTGCACATACAGGGATTTCTACCGAAATTGGGAATGGAAGGTGCAACGGGTTGTAGAACAAATTTCTACAATTGAATTGTCTTGTAGAATTTGAGTTTCAGAAGTTGTGAAGAGGTCCTTTCGACATCAATATGTGGCCATTGCTTGAAAAAGTGGGAAAGTCGAAGTAAGAAAGTAGAGTTGCCCAAGAATAAGATCCATCGGCTGAGTTGAAAGAGACATGATCCAATTTTACTATGCTCAAGCAAGCTTGCACCAAGTTTCAGGTTGCCTCTTTATCCTAGCATGAACCGAAGCTTCTTCTTTCGAAAGCTCTAGCTCTTAAAAAGAGACCAAATCTAGACGGAATTGAGCGAAATTCAGATCTATTGGGATAAAAATCTGCAGCAAATAAGCTCGCGAGCCTTGTCTCTGTGGATCTCATTTTAGTAAGGAAGTCAAGTGAAAGTGATTATGTATTTTGTCCTGCAAAACCAAATTTTCAATTTTGATTTCATCACAAACCTTAATATTCTTCCTCTGCTTCCCCATTCTAAAAAATTTACACTCCAATACAGAGTCAATTTACCACCTATGAGGTAGAGCAACCAAGTGTCCCTTAAGGAAGCGAAGTGTTGCGCGGATCCATTTGTCATAAGTCTCCACAAATCATGGGTGAACATTGAACTTCAAAGCCTTGGAAAAGTATAAGGTAATATTTTATTGCTTTTAAGTCATTAAAGCCTTAATTGTTATTTATAAAGGGTTTGAAAATTTTGTACAAAGGAGTAGACTTCATTTAGTTTTTGAGATCTAATATGTGAATGAAATTTTTTATTGATAGATAAGTTGCTCTAAAGTTTTTTTTTTATTGGAGAGATAAGGTATGTTTTTAATGTAAACAAAATTTAAGTTTTAGAAAATAATTCACTTTTTAAAGTGACGCTTTGTAAATTTGGAGTGATAAGTGAATTTGTTTGAGTGAAATTCATTATTGTAATCTAAAGTAATATTTTACTTTAAGAGCAATTCAGTCACTATAGGCGTTTTTTGAAGACGATTTTCTTCGAAAGTTTGGAAGTGTGACATTCTCATTGAGAAGCTTCAAAGACAAAGTTGTGACAAAGAATGATGTACTCTAGTAATTAATAAAATCATAATTTCTGTGGTCCTTGTGTCCTAGATCCACCTGAAATTGAATAAGGGGATGTTAGGTACACTGTGTGTAATGAATGTGTGTGCATGACTTGTATTCAGATTCTCAAAACACTCTCTTTGTTTTATGCTTAAAAACTACATGCACATAAGAAAGCTAAAGTATAAGAATGCTTAATCAAGCTCATGTAATCAACCTTAAATACACAGGCACAATGCATCACATCATCAACTTGATAAGATGATATTCCAAGCAAGCACATTTCACATCATGTAATCAAAGAAATCAAGTTAAGGATGCTACAAAATCAATTGTTTCAAGCCAAGACGACATCAACATCATCAACACTTTTTTTATCACTTGCAAATAAACATCTTTTAAGTGAATTGTATGGGTGCATTCTCAATTGTAGCCAACACCCTAATTTGAATTGTTAAGGTGAATAAATTAACTCAAGTAAGTCTTCAACTAAGTTATTCAGATTGAACTTGTTATTTGTCTCTTGGGTGCATTTTCGATAATGTTCTATGCCCTTCCTTTTTTAAAATCAACATATTCAGTGAGTACTTTCAAGAAACCACAAAGTGTTAGTAATCAATGAAGCAAGGTCAAACAACCAATCAAGTGAGTGTGAAAGGAAGCAAGTGTGAGTTCAAACAATCAATTGTTAAAACAAGTTGAAGAAAGCGTGCAACAATCAATCAAACATCAAGTGAGTGAGTTCTACAAATCTAGCAAGTATTAAAAGAAGGCGAGCATGAGTTCCAACAAGTTCACATGGTGAAAAGCATTCAGTTGTTAAAGATTCTTAAGAATTTGACCCTCTCAACTACTGAAGACATGGTACAAATCAACAAAGCAAATCTTGTGGATATTTCGATGAATGTACAACAAGCACATGAAATAATTGAGTTCCTTCAACTGGAGTCACAACTTCAAAGATATGAGTTGCACCAGAAGAGTGAGGTTTCCAAGTCTGTCATTTGTATAGATGCAGATAAAGATGTTGATTCCATATCACTGATCCAACCAACTTCAAGTGTTGAAGTGGTCCCCGATCCAGTTCAACTTTCTTCCAAACCAATCATCAAGCCATGGGAAGAACTTCAAAGTAAAAAAAATCGACAAGAATTAGGATATGACAAATATGAAAACAACTTGCTTATTCATGATTATTCTAAGTCAATAAATTTCATCAGTGCAGGATTTCTTTATCCCATAATATCAACAGGCCATGAGACAAGGATGAGGCAAGTCAAATCATTCATCAACACAATGTAGCACACAACAACAATCAAGCAGATTGAAGATCAATTATTCATGGATTGATCCCTCGGAATGGTCATCCACAGACAAAAAATTGTATAAGTTTTACAATCAAATTGACTGACACATATTGCAGCCAACAGTGAAAATGAAGATGGTACTCTCGTGTAGTTGAACAGGGAAGTACACTAGTGAAACACTCCTACGCCTGAAGGGTGGGGAGGCTCAGAAATAATTTTAAGAAGATTGTCTCTCGTTTCAGCTGACAAAGGGGGGAAAATGTCAATGAAATTGATAGTGGTTGTCAAAATGAAATTCTCAACAACATCAGTGAAGTAGCTAGTGGGCATTTTCATCAGCGAGTGAGCATCAACAAATTTTCCAGTGGCAATTGACAGAAAAGTTAGCAGTGAGCAGTTTTCAAACACAACAAAAGCAACAGTGAGTTGTTTTTCAACGTCATCAGCCAATGGGTGTTCATCAATGTTTTTTTAGTGGAAATAGGATGTTGATTTCAAGCAAAGGACAGTTGGATCCATTTGCAGCTTCGCACGTGAAAGAGTTGTCAAGCGACATTGAAAGATGAATCAGACATGCAGTTGACTCATGGTCTCTTCATATTATAGTTTCTTCAACATCTAGCTTTGGTGGTTTTTTCAAGAAAATGTTTTTTGAGGATCAACAGTTTTAGCATGAGAACTTGGAAGATGGTTCCTGGTTCTTAATTTGTACTTATCATTGAGGTGGGGGGGGGGGAATGCTAGCCTCACCCTCACATTAAAAACAATTCTAAGTCCAAATAATTAAATTAATTAAAATCATGAATGTTAGGATTTAATCGTACCTTTCTACATTGAGTTTGTTCCTCATGGTTAGGAGTCAATTTAGGCTTAGTTGGTTGAGAGATTCTCTAAAACTAGTTAGCCTCCTAGATTAGTGTGTTGTTGAGATATTTTCTCAACCATATTGTCCAAGATAGATGTACTATCTTGAGACCAACTCCCTCATATATTTGTTTATACTATTATCATTCTTTGTACATGAGATTGATTAATAATGAGAATGTGAGGAATGTTGTAAGGCTGACGCCTTTTCCGCCATGTATGGTTTTTCTATATGTCTATATTTTTGCTATTTATTTTATGAGTGTTTTATTATTAGTTTCTTAAATCTCTACAACAATTATATAGTTTTAAGTTTGAATTGAGGTGTGAGATGTGTTACAACAAGTTTCACATGTGAAATCTTCATAATTGAAGTGCCCCATGGTTTCTAAGGGTGCTCAGTAAAAAAACTAGTTTAAACAACACAAATCAAGATTTGATCACAATTTGTTTTATCAGATTCCAGCAAGAAATCCACTAGAAACTTCAAAAAGTTGCACTAAAGACTCGTCTCATTTATATTATTTAAATATTGGTAATCATGATGAGGACAAGTATATAGTGTTAAATGGGAATGTAAAGTTAAATTTTTTTAACTTGAGGTGTGAGATGTGTTACAACCAGTTTCATAGCTGAAATCTTCACAATCAAAGTGCCCCATGGTTTTTGAGAGTGCTCAATAAAAAAAAGTAGTTTAAACAACACAAATCAAGATTTGACCACAATTTCTAGCCACAAATCCACCAGAAACTCCAAAAGTGGCACTTAAAGACTTATCTTATTTATATTATTGAAATATTGGTAATCAATATCATATTTATATAAATAGAAACTACATTTTATAGCTTTAGATAATATAAATAAATAAATAGAAAAACTATAATAGTAGATATTGAAAATAATAGCCCATGGGGCACATAATAGATGGTGATGGGGCGTACTATTAAGTCATTGTGTGATGAGAAAATCGATGGGAGAAATTCCAATCATGTTAAGGGTTATCCCTATATAATTTTGACGATTAGAGGGTCACAATTTCTCAAGACAAAGGTGAAGCATGTTGTAATCTTTGGAGAACATACACAACTTACAAAAATAAATTATTGAAAATAATTCTAGGAGAGGCACTCTCCATCCCAGTATGGTAGAGATGTTGTAATGTAATGTTTAATATTTTGGCTAATTCAAATTACATAAAAAAAAAGACTAAATAGAAAGATTAATGTAATGTAAATATTTTAGCTTGGTTACAAGAAAATAAAAATAACTCTATAAAAATAAAATAAAAATGACCCATGGTATTCATGTGGAATATAGCCTATTTATAATGTTTAGTATTTTTATTAAGTCAAATTACCTAAAAATTAAATTAAATTAAAAAAAAAAAAAATTAAAATTATGAATAAAAATAATGCAAATATATTTGATCCCCCTCGGTGCTTGGTAGATCCTGAGTTAATATGGATCCAAGCATGTAATAACTAGCAACTAGCATAGCCATGTAAAATAAATAATTGGTAAATGTTGATAAATTTTGATAAATATTAAAACATTTACCTTGTGGTATATCTCACATTGCTAATATTATTTTCTTTTTTATCTAAACCAAGCATAGATCCATATTAACTTTGGATCTACCAAGCACCAATAGGATCAAATGTTGAACCTGGGTGGGGAAGTTATTATTAAACCCACCCAACCTCTTGGGCTACTTTCAATTGACTCTAAAAGCTATTTGCATCTCAAGAGATTTGATTCATCTCCATGTCTGGTATACCCACAATTAAGATGGATCTAGGCCAATGTAGTTATTAATTATAGTTAATTACAATAGTAATTAAAAATATAATTATTGATTCTATATTTTTCATTTCATTTTATTTTTATTTTTATGTAGTTTGATAGAATAATTTTTTTACAAAATGTTACATAATCTCTAACTCATAATTTTATTACTATGTAAAAAGAAATGGTATACCACTTAAATATTTCTACATTAAAAAATGTAACAATGGATATTCATTTCCAATGATATCATGGAGATTCTTAAGTGCTGATTACAAGGGATGGTCTAACTTATAAATGAATTAGTCTTTTTCATGATAATTTTTCTCGTTAATTTTAACCAAATTTTGGGAGATATTTTTGAAAAAACTCAAGTTTAAGTTATTTAATCTTTAGAATAACTACGTGGGGGGTTTCACGGTGTTGAATTCATTTATTCATTTGATAATGTATTTTAAGCAATTCAAAATATACAATCTTGGTTGAAGTTGTAGTGCTAAATTCTGTGGAAAAAGGTTATTCCATGGATAGACTATATGCCCTTATTACAATACCATGGACCACTAATATGGGTGAGTATATTCATTTATGCATTCAATAATGTATTCTAAACAATTCAAAACTTACAATCTTGGTTGAAGTTGTAGTGCTAAATTCTAGTGAAAAAGGTTATCTCATAGGTAGACTATATGCCCTTATTACAATACCATGGACCACTGATACGGCTCAATAGAAGCACATAACCAGAAAATCATAACTCATGTTTATAGCACACATGTTCAAATGACATTAGCTTTAATTAGTCAATATAATTAAAAGGAAAGAAAGGGAAGAACTGCTTTTAAACTAAATTTCAAATTTTGATGTGTACTTGCTAGAAAAAGTATTCTTACTAATAATAAAAATGATGGTATTTTTTAATTTAATGATAAATTATGTTTATTAGTCTAGTGATATAAATTAAATAATCCACAAATATTGTTAAACATCATTATATTTAGTTTATGATAAATATCACATTACCAAAATCAAAAATATTATACATAAAAATTAGTTAATTATAAATTTATTTGAAATTATTATCAACATTATAAAAAAATATATATGAATTAAGATATATATACATGGCCCGAGGCTATGGATTGACAGTGAGTGGGTGCACTATTAAGGCACTCCTTGTGCTAGGTCACCGGTTCAAATCCCCATGGGTGCTTACCTACCAAATATATATATATATATATATATATAATATATATATATATATATATATATATATATATATATATATATATATATATATATAAAACAAAGGTAACTAGATTCTTAATTATGCATATTTTGTAACTCGTAAATAGGATTCGTCTCAATACCTTGGACTAATATCATGACTTGTTAATATCACATGCCCAAAAAAGGCCATAACTCATTTAAGAGTGAAAATATTTTATGTGTATTTTAATTTAATTTAATTTAATAATAACTTTAAAAAAATTGAAAACAAAAAAGACAATAACTATCTTTGAAATACATATCAACCTTATATCCCTCAACTTATTGCATATATATTTTCTATAGGTTAACTTTTCCATCCACCTATTCATTATTAACAATTACAATAAAATTCTTGAATTTTCATTCCAAAATAGAGATGTTTATTGGCATATTAATTGAATGGTCTCCAAATCTTACAGCTTAGTCTAACTTATATTAATTGAAGGTTTTCCTAATCCTACATAGTAGTCTAACTTATAGATGAAACAATCTTTTTAAGTTGAATTGGGGAATATATTTTCAAGCAAGTTTGTGATTTTTTATATTTAAAATACATTTTGAATTCAAAAATAGATTCAACATCTTGAAAATACCTTGTGGTATTCAAATTCTTTAGATTAAACAACTTAAACTCAAGTTTTTAAAAATATAGGTCGGTTTTTTGTTAAAATTAACCAAAAAAATTGCGCTTAAAAGGGTCATTATTTCTATAAGTTAGAATTCACCCCTAATCCATGAGAGCTTCACCCAATGAACCTCATCCATGCCATACTAAGAAATTACCCTTATGTATCCATTTTTCATCAACATTTTTTATACCGCCTTATATTTTTTCTTTAACTTTGAGCTCCATTGTTTATACCTACCAATATAAAAACCATTTACCCCCTATTATATCCTTAATATATTATGTCATTTTCCCCCAATATACATTGGCAATATGAACACACTTATATCCCTAATATGAACACACATGGGATAGTATTGCTCTCGAGTGAAGCCCTCATTCCCTAATCTTAGGGTTTTATCATGATAAGTCAATATTTTCTTTTATAGAATCTATTTTGTAAGTGGCCCATAACCAATCATTATAATTAATAATAATTAGCATAGCCATATCACCATATAAATTAAACTACTGATACATGTTGATAGGGATCATACATTGCAGTTTGCTAAAACCATCGTAGATCCATCTTAACTTCGAATCTACCAAGTGTCGAGACGGATCAAATCTCTTTTTAACTTTAAAATATGTTTGTCTCTCAAGAGATTTGATGTGTCTCTCTTGGTAGATCTAGAGTTAAGATGTATCTAGGCTATTTTTAGTTAGGTCCCTAAAATACTAGTGATTCCCCCATTACTATTGCCATTGTATCCCTTATTTCTATTGTTGTGCCCCTATCGTCCCCATATTGTTATTATTGTGCCCCATAGAATCCCACTACTGTTATTTTTGTGCCTTTATATTAATATTGTTAGGTCAACTTGGTTATATTGTGTCCCCTTAGACTCCCATATATAGAAATGAGGTTTTGTCATTTGAATCATATAAGAATTGTTCATTTGTGTAATGTAAAGAAGGTTTCCCCCTCGAAGAGGCTGAATTCTAAGGTGTTGATCTATATTTTTATCTTTTTGTGACCTGGTTTCCTAACATTTGGTATCAGAGCTTTGGATTCTAGGGTTTCACTACTCCAAATAGGCCATCGTGGCATTTTTGTTATATATGTTTTTCTGCAATGTTTCAAAAGTGAAAAAAACACCCATTTGAGACAAAATCGTGTTGAACCTTGGGTCCAAAATTCAGAGCTTGTCTCGGTATATTTTCTGATATATGATTTGAGGAAGTTAGGGTTTATACAAGCTCCAGAATTTAAGCTAAAACAAGTCATCATGGGATTTTCGCTATAACTTTTTTGCTATGAAGTTTTAGAATCTAGAACAAAAACCATTTGAGAAGAAATCAGTCTGAACTTGGGCTCCGAATTTTAGATCCTACCTCACAATATTTTTGGAGATATAGTCTGAGGAAGTTAAGGTTTTTGCAGACCCCTGAATTACATTCCAAATAGGTCACTATAAGAAAATCGTCATAATTATCTCTCTGAGCATCATATTTAAATTTCAAGAGAAGCTATAGAAAGAGGACGAAATGTAGTTTCTTGTACATATTTTTAAGATCCAAAGGTAAAAATAGTGACACGTGGCACTTCATACAATTTCACTCATCGGAAAAGGTATATAATCAGGTCATCTTGGGAGATTGTGCATAAATATTTCTTAGAGAATACAATTTTGATAAGACTAGTGACATTGGAAAGATGACATAGAGGGATACAGCAGGTCGCAATTTTAGAACTGGAAGAGTTGAAATTATAGAAATACATTAGATTTAATATCAGGCTCATACAAAGTGAAAAAAAAGGTGTGTGATTTTTTTTTTTTCAATTTTTGGATAAGCTCGGTTTGAAAAATTAGTTTGAAGGAATTCAAAGGGCATAGTGAAGCATTATTATAAATAATTGATGCCCAAAAGAAAGAAAATGGAAACACCTAGTAAGCAACCTAAAAGCTCTAGCATGACTTATGAAGAAGAGGAAGAAATGCAACATGATATATCAAAATTACAAGACCGTGTACCACAAATGTCAATTTCCAAAAAGTAACAGGAGCTAAGATGGATGATTTAAAGAAAGACGTAGAAGCTAAGATGGATGGTTTAAAGAAAGGCGTGGAAGCTAAGATGGATGGTTTAAAGAAAGGTGTACAAGCTAAGATGAATGGCATGGAAGATAAGATGGATGGTTTAAAGAAATACGTAGAAGCTAAGATGGATGGCGTGGAAGCTAAGATGGATGACGTGGAAGCTAAGATGGATGACATGGAAACTAAGATGCACGATTTGAAGAAAGATTTGAAGATAGGAATGGAAGATTTGAAGACAGATTTGACAAAGTTTCTACAAGAAATGCTTATTAATGGCGAAAGGGTAGTACATGAAACTGATGATGAGAAAAGAATAAATTTTAATCATGATTTCATAGACTCCAATATTGGATTGAAGAACCACCATGTTCTAAAGATCGATATGAGGAAGTTTGATGGCAAGGATCCCGGAACATTGATACTACAGATGGAGCAATTTTTTGATCTCCATAATGTGAAAAACACACAAAAGATATGCATTGCAACTTTATATTTGGAACCAAATCGGTTTGTATGGTATCGATGGGTTTGCTCTCGTAAACAAATTGTCACTTGGGCTATTTTCACGTATGAAATGATAGGACATTATGAGGATACAAAAAGAAATAATCTTTTTAGCCAATTGATAAATTTCAAATAAAAGGGTTCGATGATGGAGCACATTGAGGACTTCCAGAAATTGAATATAAGGGTAAAAAGATATTCTAGAGGAGTATAGGATTGATATTCTCACAGGGACTTTAAAATATAACATCCAACATGAGGTTCGCCTTTCGAAACTAGATTCATTAGAGAAGGCATTCAGGTTGGAAAGAAAAATGGAAAGCAAAATTATGGGAACAAGGAAGCCTACCACTCACAATCATAAATATGGAAGTGTTGTTTCCCCCAGCCATCCACAAACTACAAGGTTGACACGACAAAAATTGGAAGAAAAAAGAGCAAAAGGGCTTTATTACAGTTGTGATAGAAAATACACTAAAGTTCATAAGTGTGCCAAGAAGAAATTATTTTACATAGATTGTGAAGAGGAGGAAGAAAAGGGACAATAAACGTCAAAAGAAGAGGATATACACCAGGAACAAACCGTAGAAAATAAGAAATGAATCTGATCATATCTTGTAATGTATGGGCTGGAATTATGCATAATTTCATTCATTATAAAATAGCCAAAGAATTGAATTGCTTCCTATATCCAACACCAGAGTGTCAAGTGATGGTTGCAAGTGGAGGAACCGTAAATTGCTCAGGAAGGTGCCAGAATATCAAGCTATCCATCGGAGAATATGTATTGAATAGCCCAATGTTTTCCATTTCAATGGGTGGTGTTGATGTTGTACTAGGAGTCCAATGGTTACAATCCCCGGGTACAATAGCTTTTAATTTTGAAGAATTTTTCATGAAATTCCCTTCAGAAGGAAAGGGAATTGAATTAAGGGGTATTGCAGGGAAACCAAGAAAGGTAATCAGCTCTAATGGAATGACAAATCTTCTAAATAAAGAACAATGAGGCATAATTGCACAATTATTTTCACTAGAGGTTCCCACATCGAAATCATCCATTTCTCCAAATCTCTAAAAAGTATTGGACAATCATTCCAGAGTATTTGAGACTCCCAAAGGCCTCCCACCTATTCATGATCATGATCATGCTATCAATTTGGTTCTAGGAAGTGTTCCTCCAAAAATCAGACCTTACAAATATCCCTATGTCCAAAAGAGTGAAATTGATCGTATGGTTGCAGAAATGCTAGAGGCTAGTATAATTCAACCTAGTCAAAGTTCTTTCTCTGCTCTAGTAGTATTGGTTCACAAGAAGGATGGATGATGGTGCATGTGTCCAGACTATAGGGAGCTCAACAAGCTAACTATTAATGATAAATTTCTCATTGCTATCATTAATGAATTATTGGATGAATTGCATGCACCAATTTACTTCACCAAGTTGGATTTTCATTCAAGATATCATCAAATTAGAATGAGGACTGAAGATATTCCAAAAACAACATTTAGAACTCATGAGGATCATTATGAATTTTTGGTCATGCCTTTTGGCCTTACTAAGCACCTTCTACATTTCAAGGTTCAATGAATTCCATTTTCAAACGCTTCCTTAGAAAATTTGTGTTAGTATTTTTTGATGATATACTAATCTATAAGATTTGTAAGGATCATGTCCAACATGTTGACATGGTGCTCAAACTATTGGAGGAGAAACAATTATATGAAAAAATTACCAAATGTTTCATTGGAGTACAAAAGGTGGAATATCTTGGTCATATTGTGTCTCATGAAGGTGTTAAGGTAGACCCTAGCAAAATTAAAGCCATTAAGGAATGGAAAATCCCTACATCCATAAAGAATCTAGGAGGATTTCTCGGGTTGATAGGGTATTATCGCAAGTTTGTTAATTATGGGAGAATAACAGCACCTATAACAACATTATTGAAGAAAGATGGATTCTCATGGACTCTAGAAGCAATGAAGGGCTTTGAACATCTAAAAGAGGCAATGTGCCAAGAACTAGTCTTAGCTACACCAGACTTCACAAAAACCTTTATTGTGGAATGTGATGCCTCAAGAAATGGAATTGGTGTTGTTTTAATGCAAGAACAAAGACCCATTGCTTTCAAAAGTTGTTAAATAAAAGGAAAGTATTTACACAAAGTTATTTATGAGAAGAAAATGCTAGAAATACTACATGGACTTAAGAAATGGCGACCATACCTAATGGGAAGACACTTCAAGGTAAAAATAGATCATGATAGTCTTAAATACTTTTTGGAACAAAGATTATCTTCAGAAGAGTAGCAAAAGTGGGTCACAAAGATGTCTGGCTATGACTTTGAAATCATCTACAAAAAAGGGGAGCAAAATGTTGTGGCAGATGCACTCTCAAGAAAGGATGAGGATGTGGAAGCATTTATTTACACCATTTTTATTATCCAACCATATTAGATAAACAAAGCAAGGGATGAATGGAAGAATGATGAGGAAGTGCAGGCACTCATTCAAAATATACAACAAGATCCTAGTACATCTGATGCATTTAGCTGGAAAAATGATTCGTTATGGTACAAATATTGGTTATACCTATGTAAAAATTCCCAACTCAAACAAAATATTCTTAGGGAATGGCACACCTCTCCCTTAGGAGGGGACTCATGATTTCTAAAAACCTACCATGGAGTTAAGAAGGATTTTTTTTGGGATGGCCTTAAATCGGATATTCAAAAGTTTGTGGCGAAATGTTTGGTTTGCCAACAAAATAGAGTTGAAACAATTAAGACCCCAAGACTATTACAACCCTTATCCACTCCATGCCAACGTTGGGAGGAGGTTTCAATGGATTTTATCATAGGATTACCCAAGTCTGAAGGAAAGAGTGTTATCATGGTCATAGTTGAGAGACATACCAAGTATGCACACTTTTGTGCATTATCTCATCCATTTAAAGTGAGTACAGTTTCTACTACATTTATGGAAACAAATCAAAAGCTACATGGAAAACCAAATATTATTGTAAGCGACACAGATCCCACTTTCACTGGAAATTTTTGGACAAAATTATTTTCTTGTCTTGGGACTCAGTTAGCTCATAGCTCATCTTATCATCCTCAATCTGATGGGAAAACTAAGATAGTAAACAAATGTTTGGAAGGATATCTTCATTGCTTTGTATCTGATAAACAGACACAATGGGTCAAATGGTTGCCTCTGGCTGAATGGTGGTATAACACTTCCTTCCATACAGCAACAAAAAATGACCCCATTTATGGCACTTTATGGATATCAACCACCATCCATAACATCATATTTAAGAGAAAATTCTAAGGTTCAAGCAGTGGAGAAGATCACATCGAGCATCAACAACAAGTTCTCCAACTCTTAAAGGATAACCTTACCTTGGCACATAATAGAATGAAACAATAGGCAAATCAGCATCACAGCGAAGGAAGTTTTAATGTAGGCGATTGAGTATTCCTACAGCTACAACCATATAAACAAATGTTCCTCAAGAAAACTAAGAAGGATAATAAATTATCACCAAAGTATTATGGTCTGTACAAGCTGTTGCAAAAGATAGGTACTATGACATACAAATTGGAACTTCCTGTAGCTTTCTGAGTGCGTCGAGTTTTCCATGTTTTATGCCTAAAGAAGATTATAGGTGACAAGATTCCAGTTCAAACAATATTTCCAGAACTTGGTAAGGAAAGAAAAATCATATTAGAACTTGAAGTAGTCAAAGAAACAAGAACTCGACAGCCATGGAATCGATCAATTTCAGAGTATATCGTCAAGCGGAAGAACTTACCCATTGAATATTCCACATGGGAGGATCAGAATTTTATACAAAAACACCCAGAACTACTCAAGCATTTAGACAACACTTTTTTGAAAGAGAGGGGCATGTCAAGTCCCTATAGTGCTCGTGATTCCCCCATTACTATTGTCATTGTATCCCTTATTATTATTTTTGTGCCCCTATTGTCCCCATATTGTTATTATTATGCCCCATAGAATCCCACTATTGTTATTTTTGTGCCTTTATATTATTATTGTTAGGTCGGCTTGGTCATATTGTGTCCCCTTAGACTCCTATATATAGAAAGGAGGTTTTTTCATTTGAATCATCCAAGAATTGTTCATTTGTGTAATGTAAAGGAAGCTACCCCATCAAAGAGGCTGAATTCTAAGGCATTGATCAATCTTTTCATCTTTTTGTGACCCGGTTTCCCAACACTTTATTTAAATAATATAATTTATAGTTTTTATTTCATGTCTCAAATATATCTGTTATTTATTATTATTTTTTAAATTACCAATTTTTAATTATTGAAATTTAAACTTTTTAATTAATAAAAAATAATAATTATCTTAAAATTCATGACTAGTATAACAAGACAAAATCGATTTTTGGTGCAAATCTATAGAATTTCTAACAAGCTTTGATTTCTTTATTTTTTAAATATTATTTTGAATCCATAAATAGATTTTGCACCCTGAAAAATAAAAATCTCCAAGGCACTTATATTTGCAAATAAAAAAACTTAGAAATATGATTCTACAAACTTGTACTCAATTTTGGATAAAGTTTAATTTTGATGGTCAAATTTTCTATCAATCTTAATTAATTTTTATAATATTATTAAATTATGATTTTGGTTCATTTCTATTAAATTAAATATTATATAGATATCAATTGAGTCTATAACATACTAAACAATTCATTTTTTAGTCACTAGATTTGATTGTGTTAAAGTAGCTTTTACTTTATATAGAATTGATTGTGTTAAAGTGGGTTATGAGAAAAGTGTTATCTAATTTATATATATTAGATTGTGTTAAAGTAGCTTCTACTTTATATAGATTTGATTGTGTTAAAGTGGCTTATGAGAAAATTGCTATCGTGGTTTTCTACTTTATATTGATTTAGTTAAAGCCCATGGTTTTATTCATTATATTAATGATTTTAAACATTTTCTACTTTATATTGATTTAATCTATTAGTTTTTTACATGGATTTGTTAAATCCCATGGTTTTATACATTATATTTATTCAACTTATATTGATTAAAAATTATGCCCCTTGGGGAGTTTAATTCCCCCAAAGTGACTTTCACTCCTCAACCCTCCCCATGAGGTTAATGATGCCCCTTGGTTTTATACATTATAGGTTAATGATGCCCCTTTGTTTTATAAACTAGATTGATTAAAAATGATCCTATTGATAAAAAATGATGCCCTTTGGGGAGTTCAATTCCCCCAAAGTGGGTTTCACTCCTCATACCTACCCATGAGGTATTGATAAAAAATGATGCCCTTTGGGGAGTTTAATTCCCCCAGATTGACTTTCACTCCTCAACCTTACCCATGAGGTTTGAACCTATGGCCAACCTCGCCCAAACCAATTGCTCTACACATCATTGGCAGACAAACTTTCTTACATTACATCTACATATCTTCCTCCCTATACTTGTAGAGTGCCTCGCCACACAATTGAAAAGATCATAAAAATTACATGTGAAAAAAATTGATCCCTCTTGATAAATCCAAAATTAAAATAAATCTATATTAATTTAACTCCCTATAAATATACCATATTATGCATAAATAAAATGTGCTATAAATATTCCATATTCTACTAAAATAAAATGGGTTATAAATACGTGCTTAATAGTACACTAACATGGGTTCTAAATGCGTGCTTAATAGTACACTGAGATGGGTTCGGGTTCTGAATAGGTGCTTACAACTACACATCGTTAACATTACACCGAGATGTGTTCGGGTTTTGAAAACGTGGTTACATCTACACATCCATCTATTATTATTACTATCTTCCTTACACTGTTATTCTAGACCGCTTTATTATTATTATTATTATTATTATTGTTAGTATACATATTCTACCCCTCTAGTTTTGAACTTATGACTTTTCAGGAGGAAACACAAGCTTTTAGCCATTAGGCCCACTCAAATTGTATATACATATAAAAAATATTTTAACAATTTATTAGACATGGAGATTCATCTTCATTTTATTATGGAGATTCTTAATAAACAAATAGCCTTTGCTACAATACCATGGTTTATCAATACTACATGCCCAACCATAACTAATTTTATATCACACATAGTCATATAAGATTTTTTTTTAATTAATAAATTTTATTAAAAAGATAGAAAAAACATAATTACGTTGGAAATAATTCTAATCCTCTATTTATATATACTACTAAAAATATTCTAGAGTATTCTATGGAGATTAAATACCTCCCATCCACTTAATAATTCTGTTATATACCTAGGGGGGATAATATGGGGTACCAAGGGAGGTACCCAAGGTAATAATGTAATAATGGAATGGGCTAGTAATAAATAAGGTGGTTAACCCATATCATGTAAGGGACCACAAGTAGTTAGTAATAATGTAATGGGCCCATGGTATTAGTGGTTGGTATGAGGGAACCATGGTAATGATCCATGGTATTGCATGTATGAGGCCTATATAGAGGCTAGAGACTCCACATGGAGATTTTCAAGGAATAATGTCAATGAATATTGTATGAACAAGCATATGGCTT
>APFE031479651.1:187364-202911 GCA_000404065.3 Pinus taeda
TCAATGTATAAATTAACTAATTTAGCTATCCTATTCAGCATGTTATTGTTCAATGTATAAATTAACTAATCAAATTTAATTTATTATTGCTCAATTAAATTTACAAAAAATTTATCAATAATAAACTAAAAATACAAAAATCTTTTTATAAATCTGTATTCTTATACTAATTTCAATAATATGTTCACAAAATCAATAACAAAAATTTTACTATTTCAACAGGCGGATTGGGCATTTTTTGAGATTTTTTAAAATAGCTGGCTGTTATGAGGTGATTGTTTTCATGTCAATAATATAATGCAAATACTAAGACTAGTTGCCTATGTCGACACGCGGATTGGGCATTTTTGAGATCTTTTAAAAAAGGCGGATTGTTATGAGCTGATTGTTCATGTCAATAATATAATGTAAGTACTAAGAGTCGTTGCCTATTAACTTCGAAAAGAAGCATATTTTTTTCAAGTTTCCTGAAATTTAAATTGTTGGTCCTTACAACGTGTCATATATATATTTATGTACAAATTACATTTCATGATATGTCTAGTATATCAACTATTATTAAGTTAATTATTTATTATTAATATGTTTTATATATGATAATGTTAATTAATATTTATTAAATTGATATGGTTGTAGTGATAGATATTGTTTGAATTTATAATTATTTGTGAATTATTATAATAAAATTATTATGTGAATTGTGAAATTGAAATATAATTATGTTTTTAATTATCGAAGAAAAGATTAAAAATATATTTATTATCAATATATTAATTTTTAATTTAACAATTATATTATATATTTATTATTATTAATATTAATTTCTCTAAATGAAAGTACGATATATTGTATTATAAGATATTGTATTTAGTTTGTAGTTAAATCTATATTAATTTAGGGTTGACTAAAAATATTTGTAAATTTTCTATAGTTTTATTTGCACATAGAAATTTAATATTTTTTGACAATATTTTAATTATTTTCTACAATTTGATTGGCTATGAGATTTAACATGTTATTTCTCAATGAATAATATAATGAGCAGAACTACAAAGGTCTTATCAATTAATTAATAAGCCAGAGGTATAAAGGTCTTATCATAAATTTGTATTCCTATGCTAATAGATTAATAATTAGGAGAGTAAAAGTAGATTGTAAAACACAATACTTATTGTCACAAACCTCACAAATCACATTTATTAATATTTTTCCTGGTTAAAAAAAGTCACGTGCAATTATAATGATATCGTGGAATGCACCTTATTTCTAGTCAACATGAAGATTTGATATCGTGGAATGCACCTTCTTTCCAGTTAACATGAAGATCCATGACCTGAATCAAAACTAGTTAAGATAAAGAACAACTTAGACTTATTACCTTTCTGTTAGTTAAATTTTTTGACTTTGGAGATGTGGTTAGTGCCAACAAATTATAATATGTTAACTATGGATTTTTTTGGAAAATTGGGCTCCACATGCATGAATTAAATCGTCTTTTCCGATATTTTCATTAAAAACAAAATCAACATCATGCAAAGAACATGTTGGCAAATCAATACTTTATATTTCATTACTTTCTATTGTATTATTTTAGAAATTAATTTAAAACTAAATTTATGTCGAGTATATTTCACACTTAACACATGGCATTAATGTTAAAATCGATTGAAGACATCATCATTAATTTAATGTGCCAACAATTTCATCTTTTACCATTAAAAATATATTACTAAATCACTGTTGTTTTGTATCAATTTATAATTTGTGTAAATATAAATACTAATATACATATTATTTTAAATAAAGAAAAATAGATTATCTTGCACACTCAAATAAGAAATGATGTCTTATTTTTTTTATTGTTTTTTAATTAAATCTCTCAATCCAAAACAAGATAACTCATTTAAATTTTCAATACTTTCAATTTCATAATTACAAATTTCCAATAAATAATCACAGTTCCTCAAAGTTTATATTTCAAATTTATAATTACTAGTTAATCAATTTCATAATATATAACCTATATGTCTTACATCTTTGTCCTATGTGATTTCTGGTATGTGATTTCTACTAAAATACTTTTCTTAATTATCAAATATATTCTCATATCTAATCATCATAATTTTAGATAAATATAAATTTGCAACTCTTTAGTTCACACTTATTCGAAAGTTAATGAATGTTTGAATCGACTTCATGGCAAGTGTAGTACAAATTAATAATAAAAATAACATATATTTTAATTTAGCTATATTTAAACTAAACAAGAGGGAGTAGCTACTATGTAGCACTTGTTCATAAAGATTTATATGAGGGTGCTTTTTGAAAATCTTATAAAGCCTTTTTACAAAAGGGTTTGTTAAAGTATTTTTATGAGGGGTTCGTAAAAGTTTTTTTATATAAGAAAAAAAACTTGGGGCTTATTAAAAAGAGTTTATTTATTGATTAAAGAAAAAAAGAATTTATTCAAAAGGGATTCTAAAGTTTTCTAGCAAAATAGTGTTTTATTATTTGAAGAGTATTTTTTGAAGGAAAACGGTTTTCTCAAATTTCCAGCCTCAATTTCCACTGTTTACAAGGAAGGATTATGATGTGTGGGCCATTAAGATGGGGACCACATTGTAGGCTCATGATGTTTGGGATCATGACCAATTTATGTTTTTAGAACCTAAAAATGAAGAAGAAGAACTAGCTCTCACTAATGCAGAGAAGGAACTATGGAAGGAAGACAAAAAGAAGAATGCATAAGCATTGCAGCTTATCCAATATGGAGTGGACGAGCAGTGTTCCT
This sequence comes from Pinus taeda, assembly GCA_000404065.3. Lineage (NCBI taxonomy): Eukaryota > Viridiplantae > Streptophyta > Pinopsida > Pinales > Pinaceae > Pinus > Pinus taeda. The sequence goes on from APFE031479651.1 coordinate 190,156, forward strand.
GCAGATTATGATCATGTCTTCATCAAAGACAACATGAGAGACCTTAGTGACAAGCTATAAAGATATGACCAAAGCAATATTGTTAAGTTACATAATACTAGGAAAGATTTCAAAAGTTTGCAGATGAAGGACATAGGACATCAATTCTTTCATGAATTGGGTCATGACTATCGTAAATCAGTTAAAAATTTAAGGTGAAGATATTAAAGATCAAACAATGGTTGAGAAGGCCCTCAAATCTTTGTCTGCCAATTTGACGTTGTAATAGAAACCATACAAGAAGCCAAGGATATAGGATCATTAACAGTTCATGAGTTGATGGGATCACTTCTATGACATGAGGGAAGGATAAATAGATATACGAATTCCACTTTAGAAACCACTTTCAAAATACATGTTTTTATTTCAAGAGACAGAGGTCGGAGCAGAAGTAGATCGAGAGGGAGAGGATGAGGTAGAAGACATGGTGGTCAGAGAGATGGATGAGAAGCACATGAACATGAAAGTATAAGCAACACCAAAAGCTTCCATATTCTACCTCAACTCCTATATTCACATGTGAATAAATATGTTATTTTCAAAAGCGATGACCAAGACATTGGGTAGAGGCTTACATCACTTAGCCTTGTATCCTTTCCCAAGATACAACTATTGTTTTCAGAGACAACTTATCAAATTGATCACATTATGAAAACAATCCTCATTGTCCCTATTAGTGGACACAACAACCATACCTTCTTTAAAAAACACTCTGATTTTGCCACTGACCATGACAATGCTGGACTCTGGACATATCTATATATTTTGACATATTTGTTACCTTCAGGTCTCCATCAGTTTTGCAACTATCACACCCTCTCTCTTCAGTGACAGTATGTAAATTATTTCATTCATTGTCTTCTTATATGACCTCACACTTTAGGGGGCCTTTGTTATACTCGAAAAGACCTCCTCCTCAGCTAAGAGGAGAGGACCAACTTGAACTCGAAGAAAACCTAAGTTACAAGCTTGTTTGAGATGGTAACACACCTCAAAAACTAGCGTAAAGCACACTAACACAGTCCATCAGCCCAATAGATTGCATTAACTTAAGCATGAATGCTCTATTTTTTCTTCAGCACTACGTTACTTGACTTTAATGAGCTCTCGAAGGAAAAAATCCCAAGTTAACTCATTGACACTTCGTCTTTTACTCAAGGTTGAATCTAAAAAGATGGAAATATTTTCCTCAATCTTGTCTTTGTAAATTTCTTATCCTAATAGAATAAAATGAACAAGGAAAGAGAAATGTAGCAGAGGAAACATCTACCTTTTTCTGAAAGGGATCTTGCGAAGAAAATGGAAAAAGTTGAGCCTCCTATCACCTATATATTGGAGACTAGACCACAGTAATAGGGATCAGAATTTTGGCATTGTTATGATATCGAGACACTATTGAGAGAGAGAGAGAGAGAGAGAGAGAGAGAGAGAGAGAGAGAGGAGATGAAGGAATACTTGTTGCAACGACCATGTTTGTAATAATTCTTCTCAGATTCAATAATATAGATATATTGCTGTTCTTTCTATGTCATGACCTCAATACTTTATTTTTGTATATGTTGATCCAATGGTGAGACTGATGCTTTGTTATCGATGCATTCAATTCTTATATGTTGGAATATGTTAATGTATTGAATTATTGAGGTTTACATATGTGGTGAAGATCACTTGGTATCTCTCTTGTGTGCATGTCTCAATTTAAGAGTTTGACGAGGATGCTTTCTCCATCAAACTCAAAGCTCTAGCAAATTTGTGCCGAGGACAAGCATGTAACTCCTCACTATTACTTTATCAATTCTTAGTTAACATTACTATGGTTGAATGTATTTTGCTTGAACATTTGCAGGCCCCTTGATCCGCCTGCCTTGGTTTTTTGGAAACTTGAGAGGGTTTTCTTTCCACCACCCATGCACTAATCCCTACAATGCCCCTACCTCGATTAAAAATTATACAATGAGTGACTTCAAAATGAATTTAGGTGTATGAGAGTGGTTTAGAGTCACTTGAAGGTAAGCTAGCTAAATGAACTATTCATTACCAATCCTATAAAATGATGAAAGAATACTTTGAATACATTGAATTTCAAATTTTTATGGACAGATTATAATATATATACATACCTATGCTTATCTCAATTTCCTATTGTTGAGTTTGGTCATCAACATTACGATTCAAATCCTTCTCTATCTTTTGTTGTAAAGCATTTTCAATTTATTTGATTTTCTATTTAAGATAATGTCTATCAACATTAAGATGAAAATTATTATTTACATTAACATCACTTGCATTTTTATTTATCAAACATTTTCATTTCTCCACATGGATCTTATATTTAGCATTATGGAGGGAATAATATCAAGCACAATCAAATTTCTTTAAGTAAACTAAAGAACATGAGGCCCAAAGAAAGAATGAAACCTATATCAATGTAGCATAAGGCTAGTATGACCTCAAATGCTCCACCTCAATTGGTTATTTTCCGTGCTTTTAAGAGCTTCCTAAGTCTAGAGGGATACGCAGGTAGTATTTGATTCCTTGCAAGTGAAGATCTATATATTTCATATAAATTTGTATCATATCCAACATTAATGGTATTTCCTCCTTGACGTCATTCCTATCTAGTAGAAACCATGCTAATAGAGCATTCACACACCAATATAAATGCACTGTGTGGATGTATTGATTTTGCCTACCCCTGGTGTGACTCATGTCTAGTCTCCAAGAAGACACCTCTTCATGATGTCCATGTTTGATAATATCTTAAACTTGCTTGTGATTTCCTACCTTACTTCATCAAGTTCCTCATTTATGCATTATGAATTTTGCTCATGATAATGGTGAGCATAGGATTTTTCTCATGCTAAGTGCAGGATTTTCCTTGATTCTTATAACTAACTGCCCCTCGACGATAGAATGCTCATTATTGTGGCATTATAATAACTATATATCCCAAGAGCGTTGAACCTCTATGTGTGATGAAAAATAATCTTAAGACTAAGACAAGAGGCCAAGACTAAAGCAAGATTTCTAAGTTTAACCAGTAGAGATACCTAATTCATAATAGAGGATAAAAAGGTGAGGAATTTCAAGGAATGAATCCAAATATTTGACAGTAAACTTATTCATAGATGAGGGTGAAAAAACATAGAAAGTCCTCTAAATATGAAGAAGTTGTAGGATGCGCTCTCAAAACTCAATTATGTCCCTCCACATAAAAAATTGAAAGTAGAGTATCCTTAATGAAAATGAGTTATGCTTCTTCCTTATCACCCTTGGTATTGTATCAACGTAATTTCCTAATGCATGACAATGCTAGTGTCATTAATTGGTTTCTTAATTCCATCATTACCATGCCTGGATAGGTTGGTAAGGATGGTTCCCACAAAACTCTCCAAAATTCGAATGCCATCAACCATTAAAACCACAATCCTTGTCATTATTTCGCTTTCCATTTCATAGTGATTACAAAGATATCCAGGATGGTATACTGCTATATCCATTAAACCCATGGTGAGGTGTGCCCTACATTCAAATCATTCATCATATCATATAGAAAACGTCACTACAAATCCATAGCCTCTCTTATACACGCTTGCACATCCCATCACACCCTATCTAAATAATAAATTATTACAATTAACTTAGATATATCTAAATATTTGAAAATATTTAAATTAATTTAAATATTAATAATAAACATAAAAAAATCCATCTTTCTCTATATAAATAAACACTAAGACATATAAAAAATTAATATATTATTTTTATTTTCTTAAATTTATTTTTACCACTATTATATAATATTAAAAACATATATAATTTTAAATAAAATTATAAACTAAACAACATCTCATTATCATAAAAATAATATTTCTCACTCCATAATTGTAATGTTATCAATACTAAACACTCACAATCTAATACTTAATAATGAAGATGCAAGCGTGGTTAATCAATATTACACTCCAAACAACTAATATTAATTAAAGAATTACAAAGCATTAAAAAATATTTATAAAATTATTAAATATAATATTATAAATAGTAAGAAATGATAATAAATATTAAATTATCGATTTGATAATGTGAAGTTCAATTGTTAGATTTTTTTATAAGTAAATAATATATATAAATTAAAATGGATGAAAACATCATAATATAAAATAACTTTATTTTATATTATACTTATATTAATTAATTTGTTTTAATTAAATTAAATTCATAGTTTTATTAATAAAAATAATTAATATGCTCTTATATAATAATATTTTTTTTATCATGAATATTTATTTATTTAGAGATTTTTAATTGTAAATAGATTGTCTTAAAAAAAAATATGAACCAATACCATCTTATTATATTTCATGGCCCAAAACAATAGTATTCATGTTTATTATGCTTTTTTTTTGAATTAATTAATATAATTAAAAATACTAAAAAAACATAACTAGTTTTGAAATAATGCTCAACTTTTTATTTTTACTATCTACTTCATAATTATTGATAATTAAATCGAAATTTAAAAAACTATATTTTACAATAAACACATCTATTAACTAAGCAGTAGTCTATAACGCGACTTTTTTGAAAGTCTTTGCGGAGGATTTTTCCGGGCAAAATCCGGCAGCAATTCATTGGAATCCCAAGTTTGATAGCTAGTTTCTGCACAATCATTGGCTCCCAAGGGTTTTCCAGGGCGCTGAATCCAAATATGCAGTTAAAAAACCATTTTAACTACTAAAAATCAAGATTTAACCTCATTTCTTCCGCCGGATTCCGTCACCGGAATCTCCAAAAAGTCACATTATAGACAACTCCATTAACTAAACGTAATTAACTAACGTGATTACAAATATAATAATATTGTAAATGTTTAACCATTTTTATAATTTGGAAAAATTTAATTTAATAAAAAATTGCATTCCATTTAATGAATAAAATATAGGAGCATAGCCATTTAAATTATTTTCATGTTATACATGTAAGATGTTTAAATCCACCATCGAGAAAACATATTTGTTAAAACGTGCTCAGTATTCTATTCACACGGTGGAAATGAAAGACAATGTTCTAGTGAAAATATATGCGCACGGTGTGGCAGGTTTGGCAGCCAATGGAAGGTGAGGGAGAAGTAGAATGTAGCAATTAGAATGAATGTTAGAGGAATGGTCATTCGAACAGTGTTGGTCATCTTAACTCTAATGGGGATGGTAATTTTAATGGGCATGGATAATTTGATGTTTGCCCATCGACTTGAAGAAATGATAACCTCGAGGATTGATGGTGCATCACATACGAAAAAGGACGCCACAACAAACTGTAACAAAATAACGAATACACGAGCGATTAATTTTCTGGACCTCAAATGGTCAATTTGTTCTTGGAGGCCTATGCCTTCCATCAATCGTCGTTCCAGCTGCTGAAGTACCCATTGTAGTCTGGGACAACCACTCACATCAAGAATCTCTAATGACCTCTAATGTTCTACACCTGTGAGGTCTCGTGACTTTGAGCGTTGTGAGCTGCCCCAATCCTGGTATGCTCCTTATCTGCTCACATCTCCTAACTTGTAGATGTATAAGATTTGTCAGCTGACCCAACCCTGGTATTTGCTTGAGCCTTTCACAACCACAAACACTCAACTGCTCCAAGGAAGTCAAATATTCGATACCTGCTAGCTCTCGTATCTGACGGCATAACCTCTAAAATTCTCACATCTAGTAATAGACAATACCTCCAAAGAAGTTAAGTGCTCCATGCCTGACACGTCTCGTATCTCTCGGCATAACCTAACACCCAGTTCTCTAAGGCTTGTAAGTTGCCCCAACTCTTATTCTCTCGACTTCCTCACATTTCTCAACAGTCAGCCTCTCCAAAGAAAGCAACGCTTCAAGACCTGGGAACTCCTTAACATTTACATAGCTGCTGATGTCGAGTTCAAGAAGTTTTAGTAGACCAGAAAGCCCTCCTATTTGCCTCAACCTATAACACCCTCTCAAGTGCAGTCGTTGAAGGTTAGGGCAAATACCCTCTTCAAAAGTTACCTCCCCTATTTCTGCCTTTGACAGCTCTAAGCTCTCCAGCCCAACCGTGCAATTGTAATTGGAGGAATTCAATCTATTGAACGCTCTTTCTCCTTCTAATGAAAAGAGTGCTTCTCTTTCTCCAACCCTTTTAAATGGAAGTTGGCACAACAGACAATCTGATACTACTAATGATTTTAGATTGTTCATCTCGACAATGTTGCAGTAAGTATTCTATCCCACTATCCTTTATATCTAGATGTGTCAACTTAGCGAGCAGAGCAATGGACTCTGGCAATGATTTTAGTTGCGGTGAAGAAGAGATTGATAACATCTTCAAACACTTGAGGTCAATGATCCAAGGTGGCAGCATTTCCAACAAATCGCTACTTAAATTTAAAGCTTCCAAATTGTGGAGGTATGCAATGATGTTTGGGAATTCTTTTAACTTGGTTCCCTGCGAATACAACTTTCGCAAGGATCTTTGGTGTGCGACTTGTGGAGGAAGATTGATCACCTAACCACAGAATGAAAGATCCAAGTATTCCAGTATTCTAATATCTCCAAGTGTTTCAGTGGAGATTATCAGAGCCTCGCAACTCTTCAATGATAGATGTCTAAGTCAACTTAAAATTCCAAGTGTATCGGGAAGACTGCACAAAGAAGAAGCACCTTCCAAATCGATTAGGTGGAGGTATGTTAGCTCTCTAAAGGACTTAGGCAGCGACACCAATCTAGAGAACCCTTTGAGGACTAAGTATTTCAAAGACAACAACAAACAAAATTCGTCGGGCAACCTTTCTGCTGTGACTGCTTCGGAGTGATTTCCATAGGACAATCTTTTCGGGTGAACTCAGCATCCCTATAGAGCTTCGAATCTCTGAAAGGGGAGAGAAAATATTTAACTCTCTCAAATCGAGGGGAAACACCTGCAATGTTTACATTTCAATATAAGATTGTATCCTTCAAAATAAGAAATTAAATGATGAAATGAACAAATAATAAACGCACACATATTTTTCTACCTAACATTGATGTCGCCATAGTGTACTCAATTTGCTTCCCTCCACTTCTAAAACTCTTAACTTGGTTAGCGAAATCCAATTTGGCAAGGAAGAGTGGGAACATTTATACCAGCGGAGCCATATAATATGTGGTTGTTGCACTCTGTTCAAAATGTCATCTAAATGATCTTCTTCAATTGCAGAAAGTTGCAGTTTCTTCATACTAGAAGAATGGAAATTATCGAATAGATGCCTGATTTCTCAACTTTTGATCCGTGATATTTCTGGACTTGAGGTATTTGAAAATCCACGTTGTTCATCCCGGAAGAAATCAACAAAGGAAAGAACTATACTAACTCCACGGAATTCATTTCGTACCTGATAATTTTTTTTATAGTAAATCTCTCTTTCTCTTAAATAAAGAACTTTTAAATATTAAAATTCAATTAAATAGAAGATGAAGGTTTAGATTAGCTAACTACTTATAGGTGACGATCGTTGCAACAAATCATCAATGTTATTGTTTGTCCAAATACGATGCTTCCATTGCAACATTTCTTCCCATGTCCCTGCTGTGATCAGGCATATTTATTTTATTTTCATTGTACACTGCTAACAAATAATTGTTTTGCAGATTTTGAATCCCCACCTCGCCCCATATTCTGATGGCCTTATCTCTATCTTCTCCAATGAAGAAACATGTAATATCTAATAATATCACCTGAGCTTCTTTTGTAAATGAGTCATAATTGATTCTGAGACTCCCCTCTATTTGCATAGGCAAAGTGTGTTGAAGTCCATCCAATTTCTCTGTCCAGTATCTCTCATTTTCTCCACAAACAAGTGCCCCAATCACCTTCAATGATAATGGTAATCCATTGCATGCTCTAATAAACAAATCTACCAGATCTGAAAATTTTGGCAGTGGAAGTGGATGATGAAATGCGTAGGAACAAAAGAGTTGTTTGGATTATGGAAAATTCAGTTCTTTTAAATTATAAAGGGATTACTCTAACACTCCTGAGCTTGTGAGGACGTATTTATGACGTGATGTAACCAAAATCAAGCTTTCAGGGTAAGGTATTTCTTAATTGATAGAAGCACTTCTAACTGATGGACATCACTTACATCATCTAAAACTATAAGAGCGGTATTTCTTAATTGATAGAAGCACTTCCAGCTGATGGGCATCACTTACATCATCTAAAACTATAAGAGTGTGACAAGATAAGAGGTTTCATTTAAGAATCCCTATATCTTCTTCTACGCACTCTTTTCCCATATTTTCAAGCTTCAAGTCTTTAATGAGCTCATTTTGCATATAATTTAGAGGGTTTTTAGTGCAATTTTCTCTAACATCGTGAAAGGAGGAGGATTCAGTGTAATTTGACTAGCTGTAGTTGAAGAATTCTTTAGCTAGTGTCATTTTTCCAATGCCACCAACCCCAACAATCCCTATAACTTTGGGCTTCTCCTACTCCTGCAACACCATCTCTTCGAGTTCTTCTACTTTTGGATCCAAACTAGTTGGATGTTCAGCCACATACAAAGGTAGTTTTGGAACATTTTTCAAAACTTTTTGGAGGACATCATCCAAGAGCATGCCCTCGTCCTTAAATAATATTCATTGATAAAGTAACATAAGTAGTTGGAAATGCCTAGTAAACATCAACAACTTATATTATTACTATACAGATTGAGAGAGAGAGAGTAGGACATACTTACCCATTAAAATATTTTAGTTCGAAACCACTTAGATCTGCAACATTTGAAAGTGCAACTCTCCAATTCTGAATAATTTCTAAGCTGTAGCGTGGCTCCCTTTCGCCATATGTTGTCTTCTTTTGGAGGTCCACGGCAGCGTACACTCCACAACACTTGAGGCAAGAACATTGCAACTACACAGATGCTTAATTAAAACAGAAATTTAACGCACAACAAAATAGAGTAAAAATGAAAATGGTTGTGATAAATCTACTCATACAGGTTTAAGGCCACATCGCAACAAAAAAAACTTTGGATTATAATATAAAGCATATGTAAATACATTGACATGACAAATTTGGAGGCTGCTGCTCCAAGTGAAACACAAAAAGATCTTACTACGATTTAAGCTTCACTGGGTTGTAGAGTAACTGTGTGAAACTCCGCAAAACTTGATTTCACTAGGCCACCAATATTTCCTCCATGATTTTCCCCTCACTACCTTTCATAATTATACACTGGACTCCTCTCTCCTTGCTTAACCTTGAAAATGACTTTTACATTCATATTTATAAAAACATACAACTTTGACTCATTAATTCATGGCAGATCAAACACAGTATGGACGATTTTACATAATAAATTATTTTCTAAACTTGCATGTGCTGTGGAGTGTGGGTAATTGAATTCTTTCCCATACGTATTTACGCAAATTCATTAACTGCCTTAAACTATTTTATGTGTTGCAGAATGGTCAACATTGTCCTTCTACTTAGACCTTTGTCCTTCCTCCTGCAAATAGATCCGTAATCTGCAAAATACTTCTAACAAGTATGGTTATTGTCAGAGTGTTTAACATGGTGGTTGGGATTAATTTTCCTGCACTCCCTTAATCAACTACTGCCATTAACGATTTCCAAAGAGTCTCTGAGATAAACAAAACTTTCATGTGCCAATGGCTTTGTGAAAATATCAGCAAGTTGTTCCTGTTACCTGCAGTGGTGCAACACAATTCCACCATTGTTAATTAAATCCCTAATAAAATGATATTTAGCAACAATGTGCTTGTTCCTCTTGTGAAAGGCAGAATTCTTTGACCATTAAATTGTGAAAGTGTCGTCGTAGAAAATAGTTGTCATTCCCTCTTGGTTGTGGCGAAGATCCCTCATCATCCTTCTCATCAAAACTTCTTTCCATGTTGTGTCTATTGCAATGACATATTAAACTTTTGTTGTTGACAATGACACTATTGGCTGCATCTTGTAGGCCAATGAAATGGATCGGGAACCCAAATGGAAAACATATTCTGACGTGCTCTTTTTGTCATCGACACATCCTGCCCAAACACTATTAGTGTAACCAACTAGCCTGAAATCATTTGTTGTGATGTACAAAATACCATACTGTTTTGTCCCATTGACATACCTTATAAATCTTTTGGCTGCTTGCTAGTGTGTTTCCTTGGGTGTCTCCATGAACCTCGACACCAAACTCACGACATACATTATATCTTTCCTAGTGGTGGTCAAATACATCAAACTGCCTATCATGCTTTTGTATAATGTCGGATTGACATTGTTGCTGCAATCTTCTTTGCTCAACTTCAACCCCATGACAGCCGGAGTTGGTGCGGGCTTGTTGTTCTGCATATTAAGCCTCTCAAAAATGTCTTCTACATACTTTGCTTTAGAAAATAAAATGCCATTTTCTTCACTTCTATTCCCAAAAAATATCTTAACAACCCCAAGAGTCATTTCAAATTCACTTTTCATGACTTAGTTTAAATCAGCGTTGAGGAAATCATCACTTCGTGTAAAAATTAAATCATCTACTTATAAGACAATAATAAGAATCTTACCATCGCTTTTTTTGATGTAGAGGGTGGGCTCACCATCACATTTTTCGAAACAATTGTCAAACAAGTAAGCATCTATCCTACTATACCATGCACGCGGTGCTTTCTTCAGCCCATAAAGAGATTTCCTCAACCGATACACTTTGCCTTCTTGGCATTCTACCTCATAATCAGGTGGTTGTGCAACATACACTTCCTCTTTCAACACTTCATTCAAGAATGTTGATTTTACATCTATTTGATACACTTTCCATTTATGTTGCACGACGATCGCCACAAATGTACGTACGCCCTATCTCCATCCTCGCGACTAGCGCAAATGCCTCTATATTGCAATCTTACCCTCAACGTTTCTCTCGATCTTATAGACCCACTTCACTCCAATGACTTGATGTCCTTGTGGAAGGTTCACTAACTCCCATGTGCCGATCCTTTCTATTGCTTCTATTTCTTCCTCCATAGTTGCAACCCATTTTTCTTCTTTGATTGCATCCTCAAAATGGATTGGGTCATCTACATGACAAAATAATGCAAATTAGGAATTTAGACCAACACTACTATCTACTTCATCTTGCTCATAAATCTCATTTAAATTTCAGAATTTTTGTTTTCTTGTGCTTGCTGAAGATGGGCTTGACATGCCACTTGGTGTTGCACTTTGCAACATGCTTGGAGAAGCACTTGCTTGACTTTGTGATGTTGTCCTATTATTTGTTGATGGTGTTCCTTGTTGCCTACTTTGTTGTGCTTGAATAAGAGCAGAGGGAGTCAAAGTTGAGGAATTATTTGCTGCTGTTAATTCCTCTTTGTCCTCATGTGGTATACTTTCTTTGACATTGATTATCTTCTCTAAAATTCCATCCCATTCTTCCGCTTTTATGAACTACACATCTTTTCTAATTATGACCTTCTTGGTTGATGGATTGTAGAGCTTGTATGCCTTGGATTCATCACTGTATCCAACAAATATGAATTTCTCTCCCTTGTTATCCAACTTATTCCTCAATTCATCTAGGACATGTGCATATGCCACACATCCAAAGACTCTCATGTGAGTGATACTATCCTTTCTTCCACTCCATGCCTCTTTAGGAATCACATCCCTGACACTTTTGGTTGGACACCTATTAATGATATACGTTGCACAAGCGACAACTTCAGCCTAATAATCATTTGGAAAATGCTTTGCCTTAAACATACTCCTTTCCATTTCCATAATGGTCCTATTCTTCCTTTCTGCTACACCATTTTGCTGAGGTGTATACCTTGTTGTAAATTGCTTGTGAATTCCATGCTCCCTGCAAAAATGAAGGAACTCATTCGAAATGTAATCACCACCTCTGTTAATCCTAAGGACTTTGATGTAGTTTCCACTTTACTTCTCAACAAAAGCCTTGTATTGGCGAAAGCGCTCAAACACTTCATATTTTTGTTTTAGGAGATATACCCATGTCTTCCTTCTGTAGTCATCTATGAAATTTAATAAATAATGATTGCCACAAATTGATGGTGTCTATATTGGTCCACATAAATCTAAGTGGACAATCTCCAAAGGTGCCTTTTCCCTCATTGGCTTTCTTGGTGGAAATGTCTCTCTATGTTGCTTGCCCAAGATACATCCTTCACATAGGTTGTCTCATTTTTCCAAGAGTGGTAATCCCTTCACCATGCCTTTCCTATGCAACAAATTAAAACCTCCAAAGTTGAGATGATTCGGATTTAAACAGGAACAAAACAAAATATAGAGATAACCATATAAACAAAGATGCAATGGAAATAATACTTCATTTCATTAATGTAAAATACTGAAATATGTTTACAAATAGAAATGGAAATAAACTAGCGAGGGCGATGGTAGCTTATCTTTGAGAAGAGATGTGGCAGCTACATGCCTCTGAACTGTGTTACAATGAGGCTCGAAGACCTATTTATTATTGAGAAACAATGGAAAATCCTTCACATCCCAAAACCTAACCATAGAAGATGAAATGCCAAATTGTGGGCCCCGTTTTGGGTAAGTTGGTACATCAACTTCCCGGGGTCGTAACTTTGGCACCGGATCTTCGTTTGACACGTACAATACCTCGTTAGAAATATCTATCCGAGCACTACAACTTTGGGAAGAGAAACA
>APFE031479651.1:203308-214460 GCA_000404065.3 Pinus taeda
AACCAGACTTTGTTGCCCACCTGAAGCTTATGTGGTGCCCTTGTGGGTGAGGAGAAGTTGTTCCTATGTTCTATCATGACCGTATCCCTTTGTTGCTGCTGCTGCGTGGAGGAATCCTTCGCAAGGGTCATGGATGTGGCAATGATCTTCCCCTTACTTTGGGAGCGAACCAAACAGAAAATAAATTTCCTAGTCTGGAGATGAGCTTGCTACCTTTCTTGGAAGTGATCAAAGAGGTGGCGGTAGGTGGGGCTACCTCTGGTATCTAGTATAATGAATTACACAAAGAAATAATGACAGCACGAGGCCTTGACTCATACACAGCATGTTGCCTCCACAAGTATGGCTAGCCTAATAACACATCACAAACATCCAGAGGTGTAACATCACACAATACCTCGTCTGTGAAGGGATTGATGCTGTAGGGAAGGCGGCACTACTGGTGAACTTTGAGATCTCGTCCTTCATGAAGCCACCTGATACTGTACACCTGCAGGTGTGGTGTAGATGGTAGGCCCAACCGCTTCACGACCTCTGCTGAAATGAGGTTCTTTTGGCTGCCACTGTCGACAATGAATTGCAGTGGCGAACCCTTACCCACATCTGTGATTGGAAAAAACGTTCCCCCTTCTTTGGATCTTGGCAGTGGCAACAGTGACGCTCGGCTCTGCATCAATGGTCTTCTTCCCTTTGCCATTCCCCTTGTCAGGTTCTGACTTAGGGTCAGAACATGCATTTGATTTTGAAGCCTTCAACTCGGCCACCAATGACTTCATGGTCCGACACTCACTTTTGTTATCAGTGTGACTCTTATGGAACTCACACCACTTTCTTGTGTCCTTCTTCAACTTCGTGGTGTTGTTCTTTTCTTGTGGCTTCAACGAGTTTTCTTAGGTCATCCCGCCTTGGGTTTGTCCTTTGGTCTTCGGATTTGCAGATCCAAAGTCTTGTTTCTTCTGTTTGAACCTCTGCTCAATCTTGACGATGTATCGTTATGTCGTGCCGAGTGAGGAGATTTTCAGGAACTCCATCTCTTCTTGGATGTATCTATGTAGGCAGCCATGGTACTTGAGTACAAAATGCAACTCAGAGTCCTTGATGCCCAATTGTGTGCAAAGGGTATGAAAATTTTTTGTGAACTTTGACATATCTTGGTCCCTTCCCTGCTGTAGTGTGGTCCATTTGATGTATTCATTCTCATAGCTTTTGACAAGCTAGTACTGCTCCTTGAAAGCATCCCAGAATGAATCCCAAGTGGGTGCGGCTGAAAATAGTGAGCCCGTACCTTCATTCTTCTGCTCGCAGTAGGTTTCCCACCAGTCCTTGACATGGGGGGTTTCTTTGAGAAGAGCGAAAACAATCTTTTCCCGACTTGAAAATTCATGAACATAAAAATACCCTTTTGGCAGATTTAACCATTTATCTACGGCATCTGCATCTATCTGAACCTTGAATATGGGGATTTCAAAATTAACTTGTATCTTAAAGGGAGTGGCATTTCCAGAGTAGCTACTAGAAGCTAATGCGTCACCTCTGGGTAGCCGTTGAAGGATCTACGCAAAGTTGTCCATCATCGCCTTCCTTTGTCACTCGAGGGCTTCTTCGAGCAAGATTTTGATAGGATCGCCTGCCCCCTTGTCCTTATTTTCAGCCGCCATGGGAGGCCTTTGGGATTTGCGAGGTTGGTCTTGCAAAGGTTCGACTAGTTGAAGCCCTAACTCCTTATATCCCGACCTCGTTGGGGACATGTAAAGAAAAATAGAGAAAAAAAGTAGACTGCTCTGATACCACTGATCCAGATTTAAATAGGAATGCAACAAAATACAGAGATAACTATATACACAAATATGCAGTGGAAAAAATACTTCATTTCATTAATGTAAAATACTGAAATATGTTTACAAACAGAAATTGAAATAAACTAGCTAGGGCGATGGTAGCTTATCTCTAAGAAGAGATGTGGTGGTTACATGCCTCTGAACTGTGTTACAATGAGGCTCGAAGACCTATTTATTGTTGAGAAATAATGAAAAACCCTTCACATCCAAAAACCTAACCCTAGAAGATGAAACGCCAAATTGTGGGCCCCGTTTTGGGTAAGTTGGTACATCAACTTCCCGGGATGGTAACTTTGGCACCTGATCTACGTTTGATGTGTACAATAGCTTGTTAGAAAGATCTATTCAAGCACTACGACTTTGGAAAGATCAACATCGGTCCATGGAAAGATGTTTCTCCCAGATTTCCCAAAAAACATCGTTTAGGGCCTCAAAACGGCTCCGGAAGTTCAGGACCTAAAAATCTACTAAAAATAGTAAATTGTGCTACAGTTATGGAAACTGAAAAACTGAAAGAGACAGTTGTGGGGGTCCAAGTGGGATAGGTGGATGGCCACCAACATCCACCTGGATCATTCCTCCCCCCTTAAGAAGCAATGGTCCCCATTGTGTTGAGTTCCTCCATGAGATGAGGAAACTTCTGCTGAACTTGGTCCCTGGTAAGCTGTTCTGCAATCTAGGATGTGTCCAGTAATGGTGGGAATCATGGTCGAGGGTGTTCCAAATTGAGCACTTGGTGCAAGCGAAGGAATGGAGGAATGTTGTTCTCCAAAGCATTATTTCCCACAGCCTTGGTAATGGTGTAAGGACCATGTCGGCATGGTCAGAGCTTCTCATGGGCTCTTGTAAGGTGTTCTTTCTACAGATGCAACCAGACTTTGTTGCCCACCTGAAGCTTGTGTGGTACCCCTGTGGGTGAGGAGAAGTTGTTCCTGTGTTCTGTCATGACCGTATCCCTTTGCTGCTACTGCATGGAGGAATCCTTCGTGGGGGTCATGGATGTGGCGATGATCTTCCCTTTACTTTGGGAGTGTACCAGACATAAAATAAATTTCCTAGTTTGGGAGATGAGCTTGTTGCCTTTCTTGGCAGTGATCAAAGAGGTGGCAGTAGGTGGGGCTACCTTTGTTATCTTATATAATGAATTACACAAAGAAATAATGACAGCACGAGGCCTTGACTCATACACATCATGTCGCCTCCACAAGTATGGCTAGCCTAATAATACGTCACAAACATCAAGAAGTGTAACATCACACAATACCTCGTCTATGAAGGGCTTGATGTTGTAGGGAAGGCAGTGCTGCCGGCGAACCTTGAGATCTCATCCTTCATGAAGCCACTTGATACTGTACGATTATGGGTGTGGTGTAGTCTGTAGGCCCAACCGCTTCACAATCTTTGCTAGAATGAGGTTCTTTTGGCTACCACTGTCGACAATGAATTGGAGTGGCGAACCCTTCACCCACATCTATGAGTGGAAAAGACGTTCCCCCTCCTCTAGATCTTCGGGCTTATTTTTCTAGATCTTAGCGGCGGCAGCAATGATGTTAGGTTCCACATCAATGATCTGTTTCCTTTGCCATTCCCCTTGTCGAGTTCTGACTCAGGGTCGGAACATGCATCTCATTCTGAAGCCTTCAGCTTGGCCACCAGCGATTGCTTGGTTCGACACTCACTTGTGTTATGAGTGGGACCCTTATGGAACTCACACCACTTTCCTGTGTCCTCTTCGACTTCATGGTATTGTTCTTTTCTTGCGGCTTTGACGGGTTGTCTTGGGTCATCCCGCCTTGGCTTTCTCCTTTGGTCTTCGTATTTGTAGATCCAAAGTTTCATTTCTTCTGTTTGAACTTATGCTCAATCTTGACCGCGTATCGGTATGTCATGCCAAGTGAGGAGATGTTCAGGAACTCCATCTCTTCTTGGATGTATCTATGTAGGCATCCATGGTATTTGAGTACGAAATGTAGCTCAGAGTCCTTGATGCCCAACTGTGTGCAAAGGGTATGAAAATTTTTTGTGAACTTCGACATATCTTGGTCCCTTCCCTGCTACAGTGTGGTCCATTTGATGTATTTGTCCTCATAGCTTTTGACAGGCTAGTACTGCTCCTTGACGGCATCTCGGAATGAATCCCAAGTGGGTGCGGCTGAAAATAGTGAGCCCGTACCTTCATTATTCTGCTCGCAGTAGGTTTCCCACCAGTCCTTGATGTGGGGGGTTGCTTTGGGAAGAGCAAAAACAATTTTTTCCCGACTTGAAAATTCATGAACATAAAAATACCCTTCTGGGAGATTTAACCATTTATCTATGACATCTGCGTCTATCTGACCCTCGAATATGGGGATTTCAAAATTAACTTGTACCTTAAAGGGCGTGGCGTTTCCAGAGTAGCTACTGGAAGTTGATGCGTCATCTCTGGGTAGCTGCTGAAGGATCTAAGCAAAGTTGTCCATCATCGCGTTCCTTTGTCACTCGAGGGCTTCTTCGAGCAATATTTTAATAGGATCTCCTGCCCCCTTGTCTTTCTTTTCATCCGCCATGGGAGGCCGTCGGGATTTGCAAGGTTGGTCTTGTAATGGTTCGACTAGTTCAAGCCCTAACTCCTTATATCCCAACCTTGTTGGGGACATGCAAAGAAAAACAGAGGGAAAAAGGAGACCACTTTGATACCACTGATCTAGATTTAAACAAGAATGAAACAAAATACAGTAACCATATACACAAAGATGAAGTGGAAATAATACATCATTTCATTAATGTAAAATACTGAAATATGCTTACAAATAGAAATGGAAATAAACTAGTTAGGGCAACGGTAGCTTATCTCTGAGAAGAGATGTGGCGACTACATGCCTCTAAACTGTGTTACAATGAGGCTTGAAGACCTATTTATTGTTGAGAAACAATGGAAAACCCTTCAAATCCCAAAACCTAACCCTAGAAGATGAAACTCCAAGTTGTGGGCCCCATTTTGGGTAAGTTGGTACCTCAACTTCCCGGGGTCCTAACTTTGGCACTCGATCTTCATTTCACGCGTACAATAGCTCGTTAGAAAGATTTATCCGAGAACTACGACTTTTGGAAGAAAAGATCAATACATGGACCCATGTTACTCCCAGATTTCCCAAAAAAATCATTTAGGGCCTCAAAATGGCTTCGAAATTTCAGGACCCGAAAAACTGCTAAAAATAGTAAATTGTGTTACAGTTATGGAAACTGAAAAACTAAAAGAGACAGTTTTGGGGGTCCAGGTGGGATAGGTGGGTGGCTAGCAACATCCACCTGGATCATGAGATGACCAAATCTCAAGTGTCATAACCAATTTTCATCTTTGACCACTGCTTGAAAGCTCACTTGTGTAACAGCTACATCTTTCCTTCCATCCTATTGTGAGTTCATTGATAGTTGTGCTTGTGCATCTTCATCCTTAAAATCTGATCTTATTTTTAGGGGAAACATTCTATTGTTTGTCATATGAACCTTTTCAATCAATTGTCTGCTTGGAGGCCTATCCAAAATTGTGCACACATCATTTTTGAAAAATACATTGTAGCCCTTTTGCATGAGTTTTCCAATGCTTAGGAGTTATGCTTCAAACGAGGGAGAAAGTAAACATATCAGATGTACTTCTTCTCCCCCTTCTTTGTTACGATATTAACTCTTCCTTTTCCCATGACATAGACTTTGCTATCTGTCCCTAATGTCACTTAATTTTTCACACTTTCATCTAGATTGGAAAACATTTCTATGTTTCCTGACATGTGGTTGCTACACACTGAATCTAGATACCATATATCAGTTTGTTTTTCTTGTGCTACATTACAAGATGAAAACATGCTATCATGGTTCTGATTTTCTTTTGTTAAATTTACACTTCATTTGTTATTAATGTCATATTGCTTCTTTCTATATTCATTTTCATAATGACTATACTTCTTACAGTAGTGACATTGGACCTTATGCTTGATTTTAGGTTGGGCCTTGACTTGGATTTTGATTGTTTCCCCTTCTACTTGAGCTTGAAACGTTGCTTCTTCCACCTCTGTGTGGGCTTGTTCCTCTTCCTCTAGCATATGATCTTCCTCCGCCTCGACCTTGACCAAATGAAACTTGTGTCTTGAAGACATGCTCCAATGAGGAGCTTGTTGCTCTGTTTAGTCTATGTTCATGAGAAACCAGTGATGCATGAATCCCATCCATTGAGAACTGTCGGAGATCTTTTGTCTCTTCTATGGTCACAACAATGGCATCAAACCTTACTTGCAAACTTCTCAAAACTTTCTCAACTATTCTCCTTTCCTCAAGTGTCTCACCATGAGACATGATTTGAGTAGCCAATCCAATTGCATGTGTAAAAAATGAGTCTACATTCTCAGAATCTTTCATACAAAGTGTCTCAAAGTTTCTTCTCAACACTTGCAGTTTTGTTGTCTTGACTTTTGCCATGCCTTGGTAGGTTGTCTAGAGGGCGTCCCATTCTTGCTTGGACTTCGTTGTTGGTGCAACCCTTGGAAAAATATTTTCATGAACTGCTTGAAAAATGTAGAAGAGGGCTTTTGCATCCTTCTTCATGTTGTCCCTCAACAAATCTCTTTCTGCTTGAGACAACGCATTGTATGTTCATGCATCTGCTGGTTCTTGAAAACCATTTTCCACCAAATCCCAAATGTCTTGAGAAGAGAATAGGGCCTTCATTGTAATAGCCCAATAATAATAAATTTTCCCATTAAACTCGGGTATTTGAGGATTAGTCTAGCTTGTGTTTGATGTTTCCATTTTTGAGTGTAAAAAAAAACTTTCTACCTAATCGTAAATACACTCCAAAATAAATCTACGTTGAAAACAATTTTTAATTGCTAATAAAAAACACTTGTTTTTAGACTAACAAAGTTTAACTCATACCATGATAGAAAAATTTTAGTGGGGCAGAGGAGAGGAGTCTGGCTCAGTAATCAGTTGCGGCAAGAACATCACAACAACACAGAGGCTTAATTAAAACATAAATTTAATGCACATGAACATCACAACAACACAGAGGCTTAATTAAAACATAAATTTAATGCACATGAGTCTTGTTCAGAAATCGGTTGTGGCAAGTCAAAACTGCAGTTGCCACAAGAACATGGAAACTACATAGAGGCTTAATTAAAGCATAAATTTAACCCACAACAAAATAGAGTAAAAACCAAAATGGTTGCCAGAAATCTACTCATGAAGGTTTAAAGCCACATCACAATTTGGATTATAATATAAAACATAGGTAAGGCCACATCGCAACAAATCAAACTTTGGATTATAATATAAAGCATATGTAAATACAGTCCCATGAGAATTTTGGAGGTTGCTACTTCAAGTAAAACACAAGAAAAACTTACTGCTATTTATGCTTCACTGCGGAGTTATGTCTGTCAAACTCCGAAAAAATTGTTTTCACTAGGCCACCAATATTTCTTACACAATTTTCTCCACACTACCTCGACCTACACACTTACTTGTGTGTACTTGCTCAACCTTGCAAAATGACTTTTACATTCATATTTATAAAAACATACAACTTTGACTCATTAATTCATCGGAATCTCCAAAAAGTCTATAGACAACTCCGTTTTTATAAATGGAGTTGTCTATAATGCGAGTTTTTGGAGATTCCGGTGACGGAATCAGGGGAAGAAATTGAGGTTAAATCTTGATTTGTTGCAGTTGTGCACAAACTAGCTATTAAACTTGCTATTCTAATAAATTGATGCCGAACTAGCTATTAAACTTGCGATTCTAATAAATTGATGCCGAATTTCAACCGGAAAAACCCACGAAAAAAACTTTCAAAAAGTCGCATTATAGACAACTGCAATAGTCAGCTCTCAGCTCTGTACTTCTGCGGGCAAACAGATCCGCAATATGCAAAGTACTGCTGACAAGTATAATTGCTGTGAGAGTGTTAAATGTGGTGGTTGGTTGGGATTAATTTTCTAATAGAAAAATTGTAGCCCCGAGTTTTTCATCAGGACAAGCTCATTAAGGCACCAACTAGATTCCGCGTAAGTTGGAGAGAAAATTGCAATCTGTACATAGGCGCCATGGATAGCTCTTGTTTTTCGCAAGAAATTTTGTGTCCCTCCATTTTCTCCTTGTCCAGAAAAGAAATCAATCCATGATCACGAAGGCGTCTGTACAGATGGCTAGCAAAGGAGAGTTTTACATCCGGCCCCTGATGGTTTATAAACACATCGTAGGACCTAGATGTCGAGGAAGAAGCTTCAGCAGCAAAAGCAGTGATAGCGCAACTGGGGATTATGGAGATTATATGCCCTGATACACAGAAACACTAATAAGTGAATCGTCCAACGGAGATCATATCGCCCGATACACAGAAATGCTAATAAGAAGCTACAAAAACCACGCATGAGCGTTATAAATAACCAGTTTACGCGTTGAGCAGTAAGGTGATGTGATGATGTGATGTGCGTGCAACGGAATCTAAATACGTGCCTCTATTATTTGATTATTAGAACCTCAAAACGTTTTAATTCAGGGTTCAAGGTTTCAGGGAATCGGTAAGTGACTTCGTTGGAATTTTGAAAAATTCATTGTAATGTCTCTTCCGGTATCATGCAATTCCGAGTATTGCAGGAAAATTTGCGTTCAAATAATGGTCGAACCAAGAGTTTTGCCTGATGTTGATAGTTTCACAGCAACTTCAATTTATAAACATTTAAATGAAATATTTATTGCGAGTATTTACGCATTTTTATGTTACAAAAAGTTGGCAACGTTGTTGTGGGTCAGGTATACCTTAAAATACTGGTTACGTAGAGAGACATGCATAGTGTGAAAGTGATGATGACTTTGAGAAATGACAATTGAAAATAAGTAAAGCGATTTGTATGCTTAAAGCAAAGCAGGACGAAGAAAATTTAAGGAATTTAAAACTTCGATGATAATTAAAAACATGATTGCGTGGAAATATTTCGAAAAGAGTGATGGTGTCTGTAGCCCCATTATCTTTATTCATTAAGAAAAATATTAAAAAGAGTTGGGTAATCTAGTTCGATGTATAAGGACTTTTGCAAACGCTAAAATAATTAAAATATTTTGAATGATTAGTGATTGAGGAGGAGGCACGGTAGAGAAAGATTCATGGGAATGCAGTGTGTGGTGAATGAAGCTCCAAGGAAGCCGATTTCGCTATTCCAATCAAGTAACACCGTGAATTTCCAAACGATAGAAAAATTAAAATATTTTGAATGATTGGTAATTGAGAACGACAGAGGGTACAAAAAGATTCATGGGAACGCGGTTTGCGGTGAACGAAGCTTCCAGGAAAGCCGATTTCGCCATTCCACTCATGCATATGTTGGCCATCAAACCCAGCTTAGTTTACTATGCTTTGTGATATTCCCTACTAAAACTATATTGTTCTCTAATACACGATTTTCATTCTTAGCCACACGGCACCAGAAATAAACAATATCAATAATATGAGGTGACAAAAATAACAAAAAAAAAAAAAAAAAAGTGACATAACATTATTGTATAACATATAATACAACCAAAGTCTTCTAACTCTTCTAATTTGTATTTTTTTAAAGAGTAAGAAAACATAATGAAACATTCTCAAATGCTTATTAAGACGATCATATGAAAGATATGTTGTATTTTTCTTTTTCCTTTTCATCATTTGTATACCCTAACACAACTATATTATAAAGAAAAAACGCAATAACATGATAATATAATTGAAAGTTATAAAGCGTTCAATTAATGGTAGAATCAAGAGATTTTCTGTGTGTGATACAGATGGTTACAAAATTTATAAATGCTCTGCCCGAGGTTCAGCCTTCAATCTATAAAACATTTTAATAATTATATAAATATATATAATATGTATTTTTATTTCCAATGTATTTATATGTATTTACTATTTGTCTTTAAAGTCAACCTAAAATTTTGGCCGAATTGGAAGACTTCATTCGACGGAGTTAGCGAGGTTGTTGTGCGTATTCACGTATATCTTTTCTGACGGAAAGTTGGCAACTTGATTGTAGGTAAGAAGCAGGTTATGTTGAGAGACATGTACAGTGTTAAAGTAATCATGGTTCATGATTCTGGGGATTGGTATGCTTAAAATAAAACGGTTTGTATGATTAAAGCAAAGCCAGGCGAAGAAAATTTAAGGAATTTTAAATTAGTTAATAATTAAAAATATTATTTTGTGGAAATATGATTAATGGAGTGATGGTTCCGCTTACCCCCACTTTAAGTGGAGAGACCAGCACAATGGCGAAGTAACCATGATTGGGAATTGGTGCCTTTAAGGTAAGGTGGTTTGTATGATTAAAGCAAAGCAAGGCGAAGGAAATTTAAGGAATTGTAACTTAGCTAAGAATTAAAAATGTGATGTGGAAATATGATTAATAGAGTGATGGTGCTTAACCACGTGAAGAGACATGCACAGTGCCAAAGCAATCATGACTTTGGGCATTTACATGTTTAAAGTAAAGCGGTTTGTATGATTAAGGGAGAGTAAGGAATTTTAACTTAGTTAATAATTAAGAATATGATTTTGTGGAAATATGATTAATGGAGTGATGGTTCAGCTCACCTACAAGTTAGGGGATAGGGGATA
This sequence comes from Pinus taeda, assembly GCA_000404065.3. Classification (NCBI taxonomy): domain Eukaryota; kingdom Viridiplantae; phylum Streptophyta; class Pinopsida; order Pinales; family Pinaceae; genus Pinus; species Pinus taeda. The sequence goes on from APFE031479651.1 coordinate 213,779, forward strand.
GACATGCACAGTGCGAAAGTAATGATGACTTTTGGAATTGGTGTGATTAAAGCAAACCAAGGTGAAAGAAAATTTAAATTTTTTTAACTTACTTAAGAATTAAAAATAAAAATATGATTAATAGAGTGATGGTTACCTGGTCATTACCTTTATTCGTCAAGAAAAAATATAAAATAAAGATTGAGAATATACATCAATACAGATTTTTATTTGAAAGATTGGCCATTGATAACGATGGATGGTGGAGAATGTAAATGTGTTAGAAAACCTGCACAGATGAATCTAGCTAGTAGAGGTTGAACACACAGCTTTGCAGAGCAAAAACATTAAAAGAAAATTGAAAGAAGAAAAGAATGATTCATTAGAAAATATGTTACAATGCTCATAATATAGCATTACTGGGTGAAGATCCCAAGGTAATGAACTATAGTGGGTGAAGATCCCAAGGTAATTAACTATAGTGGTGATCAATGAGAAGACTCAACACATACAACAAGTTCTGAAGATAACTAGTCAGTTGCGGAGTTAAAGAAGGAGCAAATCTAGGAGTAAATCATGCAAAAGGAATCTTGCATGCAATCCCATGCTCTAACTAAGAGTCTGAATGTAGATGTGTAGTAGTTGCATGCTCTAACTAAGAGTCTGCATGCAGTTGCATGTAGTTGCATGCTCTAACTGAGAG